>JALAJA010000446.1:0-47500 GCA_023376005.1 Doryteuthis pealeii | reverse complement strand
ATCAAAGCAAAATTGATGGGACCCAACAAAATAGTAAACGTAGACTTTGCGGGAATAGAGATGAGACTGTAAACCATATACTCTGCGAATTTAGCAAACTAGCACAACGAGAATACAAAACTAGACACGACTGGGTTGGGAAGGTGATCCACTGGGAATTATGTAAAAAATTAAATTTTGACCATACAACAAAATGGTATATGCATAAACCAGAATCTGTTGTTGAGAACGAAACGCATAAAATTCTCTGGGACTTTGAATAAAAACGGATCACCTTATCCCAGTAAGAAGACCAGACCTAGTGTTGATAAACAAAAAAGAAAAGAACTTGTCAACTGGTGGATTTGCAGTGCCAGCAGATCACAGGGTGAAGCTAAAGGAAAATGAAAAAATAGACAAATATCTGGACCTTGCCAGAGAACTGAAAAAGTTGTGGAACATGAAAGTGCCAGCCTCGTCATCACTATTATTATTATTATTATTATTATTATTATTATTATTATTATTATTTATTATATTAATGACAATAATTTATTCTCTTTATTATTTAAAACTTGTCAAAATAACAAGTCTACTTAAAGTTTGATAGTTCTCTCTCTCTCTCTCTCTCTCTCCTCTCTCTCTCTCTCTCTCTCTCTCTGTGTGTGTTCTCTCTCTCTCTCTCTTGTCTCTCTCTCCCCTCTCTCTCTATCTCTTAGTCGGCCAAGATCAAAGGCCAGAGACGGTGAGATTGAAAGTTTCAAAAAACCTTATTCTTTCACATGATAGTAGTAATCTATTTCATATCTTGCCTTTTTTATTCAGGTCAACTACTAACCCTAACAGGTTTCCATGGTGATGAGAGAGAGAGAAAGAGAGCGAGGAGAGAGAGAGAGAGAGAGAGAGAAGGGGGGGGTTACACACAATTTCCTTATTCCTTTCTTTCTTTCTTTCTTTCTTTTTTTTATACATTTCTTCGACAATCTCAATGATAATATCAAGTTGAATGCCCAATTTTCAAAGGAGCCAAAATAAATTAGCCTCGATAATTTGTATTATTTTGATTATTCGGACTATTGTCCTCATCGTAATTGTTATAAACAGTTTTCTCTGAATTCTTTTAGATGACGCTTGATAAATACTATTAATTTGGATTATTCGGTCTATTGTTCACATCTTTATTCTTCTCTACACTACCTATCTGAAATGTTGAGATGAGGCTTTTTAATTAGTATTATCTGGATTAATCGGACTGGTGTCCTCGTCTTTATTTACAATTATCAACAATCTTTCTGTGAAAATTTTCTTCACACGACGCTTGATAATTACTATTATTTCGATTATTCGGACTATTGTCCTCGTTGTCTGTATTGTGGAGTGCCAGTGCTTCAAACTCGTAAAACTCGTGTTGAAGTTGGCTACGCTAACCCTAACCCGTAACTATAACCTAACCCTAACCCTGCCGAGAAAATAGAGTAGAAATACCAAGAGATCTAGACACTATATGCCGTGGATAGGACTACGAAAGAGAACAAGTGAATTTAAAGTCAAACATTGATAATGTGCAAAGTGATAGCGAGCAGCTTGTTTCAGTGGGTCATAGGTACAAGTAGTTGGTTTGCAAAGAGTACTTCCCTTTAAGTGCGCTGCCGCCCCATCGCATGTACTCACGTTTGCAACGAGGAGCACTCGAAAAGGGGAAGATAGATAGATATTTACTCAAACTCGTAAAACCTCGTGGTAAAGTTGACTACCGCTAACCCTAACCCCTAACCCTAATTCTCATGTGTGTGGATGTGACTCGTAGGGAGATATTGAATGAAAAGCTCCCGGTTTGTGGGGATTTTGACTTATGGCTGCACACACGCATTTTCTTTCCCAAGTGATTTAATTCTTGAGAAAACATTATTATTATTATTATTATTATGTAAATATTCTAAAAACTTACCATTGAAAGTTTTAAAGAAAGCAGCCTATTTTCGGCTTGTTCGTTTAACTGCACACCCGCAATTCTCATGTGTGTGGATGTGAATCGTAGGGAGATATTGAATGAAAAGCTCCCGGTTTATGGGGATTTGGACTTTTGGCTGCACACACGCATTTTCTTTTCCAAGTGATTTAATTCTTGAGAAGACATTATTATTATTATTATTATATATATTATTATTAATATTTAAATATTCTAAAAACTTACCATTGAAAGTTTTAAAAGAAAGCAACCTATTTTCAGCTTGTTCGTTTAATTGCACACCCGCAATTCTCATGTGTGGGATGAATCGTAGGGAGATATGAATGAAAAGCTCCGGTTTGTGGGGATTTTGACTTTTGGCTGCACACACGCATTTTCTTTTCCAAGTTATTTAATTCTGAGAAGACATTATTATTATTATTATTATTAATATTTAATATTCTAAAAACTTCCCATTGAAAGTTTTAAAAGAAAGCAACCTATTTTCAGCTTGTTCGTTTATTTGCACACCCGCAATTCTCATGTGTGTGGATGTGAGTCGTAGGGAGATATTGAATGAAAAGCTCCCGGTTTGTGGGGATTTTGACTTTTGGCTACACACACGCATTTTCTTTTCCAAGTGATTTAATTCTTGAGAAGACATTATTATTATTATTATTATTATTAATATTTAAATATTCTAAAAACTTCCCATTGAAAGTTTTAAAGAAAGCAGCCTATTTTCGGCTTGTTCGTTTAACTGCACACCCGCAAATCTCATGTGTGTGGATGTGAGTCGTAGGGAGATATTGAATGAAAAGCTCCCGGTTTGTGGATTTTGACTTTTGGCTACACACACGCATTTTCTTTTCCAAGTGATTTAATTCTGAGAAGACATTTTATTATTATTATTATTATTATTATTATTATTATTATTATTATTATATTTAAATATTCTATAAACTTACGATTGAAAGTTTTAAAAGAAAGCAGCCTATTTTCGACTTGTTCGTTTAACTGCACACCCGCAAATCTCATGTGTGTGGATGTGAGTCGTAGGGAGATTGAATGAAAAGCTCCCGGTTTGTGGATTTTGACTTTTGGCGGCACACACGCATTTTCTTTTCCAAGTGATTTAATTCTTGAGAAGTGTGGTAAAGTTATTTAACAGTAAATTCTCCTTGAGTTATTGAAACTAGCTCCTGTGATCTGAGAGATTGCTCTCACTCTAATGAAAAACCACCTATTAAAACTAGTGAGAAGAAGAAGAAGAAGAAGTGTTGAATCCATCAGATCACAGCAGCGTTAAATTCTGCTAGAATAATTCGAAGAATTCTGGAGACTTGTTGTCTCTCAGATCGCAATGAAATAACCAGTTAGAGTTGGTGTGAGTAAGATTGGAACGGTCTCCAAAGGTCGGAAAAAGAATTTAGGTGAATCGGAAATCAGAGGAAGAATCGACACCATCCAAACTACAGCACTGTTAAGATCGGCTAGAAGAGTTCTGGAGACCTGAGGAGGTAACTCAGCCTCCAGAGTACCACCGTCTACGATAGGTGGGAAAACCCGATAATAATAATAATAATAATAATAATATAATAATAATAATAATATAATGTCTCTCAAGAATTAAATCACTTGGAAAAGAAAATGCGTGTGTGCCGCAAAAGTCAAAATCCCCACAAACCGGGAGTTTTCATTCAATATCTCCCTACGACTCACATCCACACACATGAGATTTGCGGGTGTGCAGTTAAACGAACAAGTCGAAATAGGCTGCTTTCTTTTAAAACTTTCAATCGTAAGTTTATAGAATATTTAAATTAATAATAATAATAATAATAATAATAATAATAATATAATAATAAAAATGTCTTCTCAAGAATTAAATCACTTGGAAAAGAAAATGCGTGTGTGTAGCCAAAAGTCAAAATCCCCACAAACCGGGAGCTTTTCATTCAATATCTCCCTACGACTCACATCCACACACATGAGATTTGCGGGTGTGCAGTTAAACGAACAAGCCGAAAATAGGCTGCTTTCTTTAAAACTTTCAATGGGAAGTTTTTAGAATATTTAATATTAATAATAATAATAATAATAATAATGTCTTCTCAAGAATTAAATCACTTGGAAAAGAAAATGCGTGTGTGTAGCCAAAAGTCAAAATCCCACAAACCGGGAGCTTTTCATTCAATATCTCCCTACGACTCACATCCACACACATGAGAATTGCGGGTGTGCAAATAAACGAACAAGCTGAAAATAGGTTGCTTTCTTTTAAAACTTTCAATGGGAAGTTTTTAGAATATTTAAATATTAATAATAATAATAATAATAATGTCTTCTCAAGAATTAAATAACTTGGAAAAGAAAATGCGTGTGTGCAGCCAAAAGTCAAAATCCCCACAAACCGGGAGCTTTTCATTCAATATCTCCCTACGATTCACATCCACACACATGAGAATTGCGGGTGTGCAATTAAACGAACAAGCTGAAAATAGGTTGCTTTCTTTTAAAACTTTCAATGGTAAGTTTTTAGAATATTTAAATATTAATAATAATAATAATAATAATAATAATAATAATGTCTTCTCAAGAATTAAATCACTTGGAAAAGAAAATGCGTGTGTGCAGCCAAAAGTCCAAATCCCCATAAACCGGGAGCTTTTCATTCAATATCTCCCTACGATTCACATCCACACACATGAGAATTGCGGGTGTGCAGTTAAACGAACAAGCCGAAAATAGGCTGCTTTCTTTAAAACTTTCAATGGTAAGTTTTTAGAATATTTACATAATAATAATAATAATAATAATGTTTTCTCAAGAATTAAATCACTTGGGAAAGAAAATGCGTGTGTGCAGCCATAAGTCAAAATCCCCACAAACCGGGAGCTTTTCATTCAATATCTCCCTACGAGTCACATCCACACACATGAGAATTAGGGTTAGGGGTTAGGGTTAGCGGTAGTCAACTTTACCACGAGGTTTTACGAGTTTGAGTAAATATCTATCTATCTTCCCCTTTTCGAGTGCTCCTCGTTGCAAACGTGAGTACATGCGATGGGGCGGCAGCGCACTTAAAGGGGAAGTACTCTTTGCAAACCAACTACTTGTACCTATGACCCACTGAAACAAGCTGCTCGCTATCACTTTGCACATTATCAATGTTTGACTTTAAATTCACTTGTTCTCTTTCGTAGTCCTATCCACGGCATATAGTGTCTAGATCTCTTGGTATTTCTACTCTATTTTCTCGGCAGGGTTAGGGTTAGGGTTATAGTTACGGGTTAGGGTTAGCGGTAGCCAACTTCAACACGAGTTTTTACGAGTTTGAAGCACTGGCACTCCACAATACAGACAACGAGGACAATAGTCCGAATAATCGAAATAATAGTAATTATCAAGCGTCGTGTGAAGAAAATTTTCACAGAAAGATTGTTGATAATTGTAAATAAAGACGAGGACACCAGTCCGATTAATCCAGATAATACTAATTAAAAAGCCTCATCTCAACATTTCAGATAGGTAGTGTAGAGAAGAATAAAGATGTGAACAATAGACCGAATAATCCAAATTAATAGTATTTATCAAGCGTCATCTAAAAGAATTCAGAGAAAGACTGTTTATAACAATTACGATGAGGACAATAGTCCGAATAATCAAAATAATACAAATTATCGAGGCTAATTTATTTTGGCTCCTTTGAAAATTGGGCATTCAACTTGATATTATCATTGAGATTGTCGAAGAAATGTATAAAAAAAAGAAAGAAAGAAAGAAAGAAAGGAATAAGGAAATTGTGTGTAACCCCCCCCCTTCTCTCTCTCTCTCTCTCTCTCTCTCTCGCTCTCTTCTCTCTCTCTCATCACCATGGAAACCTGTTAGGGTTAGTAGTTGACCTGAATAAAAAGGCAAGATATGAAATAGATTACTACTATCATGTGAAAGAATAAGGTTTTTTGAAACTTTCAATCTCACCGTCTCTGGCCTTTGATCTTGGCCGACTAAGAGATAGAGAGAGAGGGGAGAGAGAGACAAAGAGAGAGAGAGAGAGACACACACAGAGAGAGAGAGAGAGAGAGAGAGAGAGAGAGAGAGAGAGAGAGAGAGAGAACTATCAAACTTTAAGTAGACTTGTTATTTTGACAAGTTTTAAATAATAAAGAGAATAAATTATTGTCATTAATAATAATAATAATAATAATAATAATAATAATAATAGTGATGACGAGGCTGGCACTTTCATGTTCCACAACTTTTTCAGTTCTCTGGCAAGGTCCAGATATTTGTCTATTTTTTTCATTTTCCTTTAGCTTCACCCTGTGATCTGCTGGCACTGCAAAATCCACCAGTTGACAAGTTCTTTCTTTTTGTTTATCAACACTAGGTCTGGTCTTCTTACTGGGATAAGGTGATCCGTTTTTATTTCAAAGTCCCAGAGAATTTTATGCGTTTCGTTCTCAACAACAGATTCTGGTTTATGCATATACCATTTTGTTGTATGGTCAAAATTTAATTTTTTACATAATTCCCAGTGGATCACCTTCCCAACCCAGTCGTGTCTAGTTTTGTATTCTCGTTGTGCTAGTTTGCTAAATTCGCAGAGTATATGGTTTACAGTCTCATCTCTATTCCCGCAAAGTCTACGTTTACTATTTTGTTGGGTCCCATCAATTTTCGCTTTGATGTAGTTTATTATTATTATCATTATTATTATTATTATTATTATTATTATTAATGTTGCCTCAAGAAAAAAATCACATGAGATTTGTTTTAAGATTAAAACGAATCTCAATTTAAGAAAGCTTTTAAAGAGATCTACTTCTTAATGATAACAATAACATTTGCAATGGTTATATATTTAGAATTACTGATGCTCAAATATATTCATTAGTTGAAAGTTGTTTTCTTACTACGATCTCGTAACCTGAGATCACATCTACAATTTAACCAACTCAACTACTTGGGTTATGGGTTTAGGGTTAGGGGATAGGGTTAAGGTTAGTGGCAGCAGCACTAGTCGATTGTAATTAGTGGATTTAATAGGACGCTTCTCCTCATCTTTATCTATCTATCTATCTATCTATCTATCTATCTATCTATCTATCTGTCTATCTTCCCCTTTACGAGAGCTCCTCGTTGCAAACGTGAGTACCCGCGATGGGTCAGTGCTCACGGGGCGGGAGAGAGCACGTAAAGGGGAAATATTCGTTGCAAACAAGGTTTCTGACAAAGGGGGAGTGCCGACGGGGCTGGGAAGTACTCGTTGCAAACGTGAGTATACGTTAAGGGAAAGTGCTCACGGGGCGGTAGGGCACGTAAAGTGGAAGTACTCGTTGCAAACGCGGTTTCCAGCGAAGGGGTAGTGCCGACGGGGCTAGAAAGCACTTGAAGTGGAAGTACTCGTTGCAAACGTGAGTATACGTTAGGGGAGAGTGCTCACGGGGCGGTAGGGCACGTAAAGTGGAAGTACTCGTTGCAAACGCGGTTTTCAGCGAAGGGGTAGTGCCGACGGGGCTAGGAAGCACTTAAAGGGAAGTACTCGTTGCAAACGTGAGTATACGTTAGGGGAGAGTGCTCACGGGGCGGTAGGGCACGTAAAGTGGAAGTACTCGTTGCAAACGCGGTTTTCAGCGAAGGGGTAGTGCCGACGGGGCTAGGAAGCACTTAAAGGGAAGTACTCGTTGCAAACGTGAGTATACGTTAGGGGAGAGTGCTCACGGGGCGGTAGGGCACGTAAAGTGGAAGTACTCGTTGCAAACGCGGTTTTCAGCGAAGGGGTAGTGCCGACGGGGCTAGGAAGCACTTAAAGGGAAGTACTCGTTGCAAACGTGAGTATACGTTAAGGGAGAGTGCTCACGGGGCGGTAGGGAACGTAAAGTGGAAGTACTCGTTGCAAACGCGGTTTCCACCGAAGGGGTAGTGCCGACGGGGCTAGAAAGCACTTGAAGTGGAAGTACTCGTTGCAAACGTGAGTACCGTGATCTGAGAGTGCTCACAAAAGGAGGTGGAACCAGACATAGTGTTCATAACAATAAAGATCGAAATCAATCCCCGTGTAAAAATTTCAGAGAAGTAGTTTAGATAGATAGATAGATAGATAGATAAGACACAATAAAGACGAGGAAAACAGTCTGAATACATCCAATAATTACCATCGACTAGTGCTGTTGCCCATTTTTTTTTGTTTGTGTGTGTGTGTGTGTGTGTGTGTGTGTGTGTGTCTCTCTTACGGTTTGTTTGACATCAAATTCAGCAGTTTTATTTATTTTTTTTTTGTAGTCCTACCCACGGCATATCTCTTGGTATTTCTACACTATTTTCTACGTATCCAAACTTGTAAAAACTCTATGCATTTTAAAGTTGAAATCCCATCTAATGTTTAACCCTAGCCAGCCAGCCAGTCAGCCAGCCAACCATACACCCACCCACCCAACATGCCTCTAGTTGATCGAGTCAATGCCGGCGCCGTCGCTGCCTTTTGATGAAAGCCGACCTCTCGTATGAAACGTATTAGGCTTTTCAAATCAAACTTTGCCTATTTTTTATTCATTTTTTTCTTTTTCCGAACGTTTCAATGTTCTTAGAGATATAACGATTCTAACTTTAACTTGAACAACCGTTTGAGCAACGACTTCACTCCCGTTGTCATAGTAACCAGCCTGGGGACGGTAGTGACGAGAAAATTACTCTTAAAGTTGAAATGCACTTAAGATTAACTGGAAACAAAGTAAACGACCGATCGGAGAGGGCCCTCAGCCAGAACTGGCACTCCACAATACAGACGATGAGGACAATAGTCCGAATAATCGATCTATCTATCTATCTATCTATGTTCCCCTTCACGAGAGCTCCTCGTTGCAAACGTGATTACCCGCGATGGGACACTGTCCCATTGGGACAGTGCTCACTGGGCGGGAGAGCACGTAAAGGGGAAGTACTCGTTGCAAACCAACTACTTGTACCTATAACCCACCGAAACAAGCCGCTCGCTATCGCTTCGCACATTATTAATGTTTGACATCAAATTCAGTTGTTCTCTTTTGTAGTCCTACCCACGGCATAGAGTGTCTAGATCTCTTGGTATTTCTAGTCTATTTTATACGTATTGAAACTTGTAAAAACTCTATGCATTTTAAAGTTGAAATCCCATCTAATGTTTAACCCCAGCGACACACACACACACACACATACACGCACACACACACATACACACACATACACGCACACACACACACACACACAGAACCGACCGCCCGTAACCTCTGGTTGTTCGAGGTCAAGTGTCCTCCTGAAACCGATTATGGTTGTCGAAGCGAACAATGCGTATTTTTGGTCTTCTGAACGTTTAAAAATAAAGCGATTCTAACACTTACAGTGGAAGAGTTTTTTGTCAAGTTTTAAGCAATAATAGTAATAATAATAATAATAATAATAATAATAATAATAATAATAATAATAATAATAATTGGCTCGTGAAAAGAATCCGTTTTCTTAAAAATAAGAAAGTCTCGTGAGCGTGCGTAGAAGGGGGAAAGAAAGAAAGAAAGAAAGAAAGAAGTTGTCATGCTAATCAACAGCAGAGGTTTAGGGTTAGGGTTAGCGGTAGTCAACTTCAACACGAGTTTTTACGAGTTTGATTAAATCCACTAATTACAATCGACTTTTTTGTGCCTATTACTGTTAGTCTGACGTGTTTGACCGCAAATTCAGCTGTTCCGTTTTTTTTGTCTTTTTAGTCCTACCCACGGCATATAGTGTCTGGATCTCTTGGTATTTCTACTCTATTTTCTCGGCAGGGTTAGGGGTTAGTGTTAGCGGTAATCAACTTCAACCCGAGTTTTTACGACTTTGAATAAATATCTATCTATCTTCCCCTTTTCGAGTGCTCCCCGTTATACGTAGAATATAGAGTAGAAATACCAACGGATCTTAGTCATGGCTTCTCTCCCTTTATCTGCGCCTTTTTAAAAATCCTGTATTGTCAAGGTTAAAGCCAAATAAATTTAATGATAAATAAATAAATAAATAAAAGAAAGAAAGAATGAAGCAAACTGTGTGTAATGCCGTAGCCTTGTTTTGAAAGTTTCAATGTACGTTAACTTAAAGGAATTTAAGAACGAATTTAAGAAGACCTTTTTGCGACTTTTAAATAATACTACTAATATTTTTTAACCCTGAGACTAACCCTGAACCTAACCATAACCCTTACCATAACCCTAACCCTAAAGCCTAACCTCTAACAAACAACCGGACATCGATGGAGTGGATGAAAAATATGTCCTCTCTTAATCGATATCAAAAGGGGGTGCCTAAAGGTCATATGGTCCCTCGAGTCTGATAAGAAATACATAAAGAAAGTCGGAGAGCGTATCGGCCGAAACGTTGTGCAGATAACAATGAAGATGGGGACAATAGTCCGAATAACTCAGATAATGCAAGACTCATCTCAAACATTCAGTGAGATAGTGTTGATAACAATAACGTTGAGGACAATAGTCCGAATAATCGAAATTATCGACACTAATTTAACTTGGCACTTAAGCTGAAAGAAAGAAAGAAAGAAAGAAGCAGAAAACAGTGAAACAACGCTGACTGACTGACTGACTCACTCACTCTCTAAATAGACTAGTAAATCTCTCTCCCTCCCTTTGTCAGTGATGTTTTGAACTCTCTCCCGCGACCGTCTCCTGGACAGCTGCATACTAAGCAGAGAGAGAGAAAGAGAGAGAGAGAGAGAGAGAGAGAGAGAGAGAGAGAGAGAGAGAGAGAGAGAGAGAGAGTTGCCGGCCCCCTCTCTCTAATTGACAGGTCTTGTTCTATCTGCGTTACGACCACTGCTGCCTTCCTGTCTGCCTGCCTGTCTGCCTGCCTGCCTGACTAACTGACTGCATGCTAACCGTTTGAGCAACGACTTCGCCCCCGTTGTCATAGTAACCAGCCAGAGGACCCCTACAGAAAATAATTTACCAAAAATCAGGAAATTATCGGATTTTAATGAAATTTTCAGTGTTTATGTATCAATAAATGATCTTTATAATGCATTATTTCTTTTATTTCAAAACTTTCTCATTTTTTTCAGATCGCTTAATTTTGACCCCCCCTTATGTTGGGGGCGTAAAATGTTTTGCAAGTTGATCATTTTTTATACTAATTACAGTATAAATATTGAGATCAAAGACCGAACTTATGAATAGAAACAATTTTTTTTTTTACGGTTGCTTTTCTATGAGAAAATAAGTACCGAAAATCGAAAAATAAAATGTAAAAAAATAATAAATAATTAATTTTTTGGAGATTTCTTTTTTACTCATTTCGATAATTATTCAATTGGCTATTATTTTATAAAAGAAAAAAATTATACATCAATGTTTTTTCTGCTTAAAAGGGGGAGGGGGTACATTATCAATCGAGTTTTTCTTCAAAACTTATTACTTTTGGCATCTAAAATAAGTTTTGCATTAAGTAGATATTTATTTTTAGAATCTAAAAATATAAGATTTTAAACTGAACGTCAGGCTTTTCATATTTTAAATGAATTTTATATATTAATTTTTCATAGCAAAAATACTAAATTAAAGTTTTGAAATGCATTATAAAATTCATTAATTATTAAATCAATACTGAAAATTTCATTAAAATCGGATAATTACCTGATTTTTGGTAATTTTTTTGCAAACGCGAATGTTACAGTAAAGTTGTAAACAAGCACTTAAAAACATCAAAAACGAGTCTGACTGGCTGATATCGTCGAAATTGACCAAAACAAATACTTTTAAATCTATTAAAAATAAACTGCATATGTAATGATATTTTTCTTTTTTTAATTATGGTTATTATGTTACTACTTATCGATTTAGACAAAGTTTCACCTTAAATAATAGATTTAATTATTTCTAATTCGCTTTTAAAATTCCTAGCAGACGACAAAATCGCCTATCCCTATAAAATGTACTTAAGATTAACTGGAAACAAAGTAAACGGCCGATCGGAGAGGCCCCTCAGCCAGCACTGGCACTCCACAATACAGACGACGAGGACAATAGTCCGAATAATCGAAATAATAGTAATTATCACGCGTCGTGTGAAGAAAATTTTCACAGAAAGACTGTTGATAATTGTAAAAAAGGACGAGGACACCAGTCCGAATAATCCAAATAATACTAATTAAAAAGCCTCATCTCAACATTTCAGATGGATAGTGTAGAAAACAATAAAGATGTGAACAATAGAACGAATAATCCAAATTAAATAGTATTTATCAAGCGTCATCTAAAAGAATTCAGAGAAAGACTGTTTATAACAATAACGATGAGGACAATAGTCCGAATAATCAAAATAATGCAAATTATCGAGTCTAATTTATCTTGGCTCTTTTGAAAATTGGGCATTCAACTTGATATTATCATTGAGAGTGTCGAAGAAATGTATAAAAAAAGAAAGAAAGAAAGAAAGAAAGAAAGAAAGAAAGGAATAAGGAAATTGTGTGTAACCTCCCCCCCCTCTCTCTCTCTCTCTCTCTCTCTCTCTCTCTCTCTCTCTCTCTCTCTCTCTCTCTCATTACCATGGAAACCTGTTAGGGTTAGTAGTTGACCCCAAAAGCAAGATATGAAATAGATTAATTGAATAAGGTTTTTTGAAAGCTTCAATCTCACCGTCTCTGGCCTTTGACCTTGGCCGACTAAGAGATAGAGAGAGAGGGGAGAGAGAGAGACAGGGAGAGACAGAGAGAGACAGAGAGACACGTTGACTTTAGCTTAACGAGGCGTCGCCATAGGAAATAGATTACTCTTGTCTTATGAAACTTTGCTAATTCTTTCTTTAAGAACCTTGTATGTAATTAAGAATAAAACGAACTTTAAGTATATTATTTTGTTATTTTAGTTTTAAATAATAAAAAGAATAAATTATTGTCATTAATAATAATAATAATAATAATAATAATAATAATAATAATAATAATAATAGTGATGACGAGGCTGGCTCTTTCATGTTCCACAACTTTTTCAGTTCTCTGGCAAGGTCCAGATATTTGTCTATTTTTTCATTTTCCTTTAGCTTCACCCTGTGATCTGCTGGCACTGCAAAATCCACCAGTTGACAAGTTCTTTCTTTTTTGTTTATCAACACTAGGTCTGGTCTTCTTACTGGGATAAGGTGATCCGTTTTTATTTCAAAGTCCCAGAGAATTTTATGCGTTTCGTTCTCAACAACAGATTCTGGTTTATGCATATACCATTTTGTTGTATGGTCAAAATTTAATTTTTTACATAATTCCCAGTGGATCACCTTCCCAACCCAGTCGTGTCTAGTTTTGTATTCTCGTTGTGCTAGTTTGCTACATTCTCAGAGTATATGGTTTACAGTCTCATCTCTATTCCCGCAAAGTCTACGTTTACTATTTTCTTGGGTCCTATCAATTTTCGCTTTGATGTAGTTTGTCCTTATGGCATTATTTTGTGCAGCAATTCTTTGAGTTTTCACATCAGTATTAGCTGATGGTTTTTCGCTGGTGTCTGAGTGACAGCAAGTCTCCTCGTGTCTCCAGGACTCTTCTGAGTATTCTGGCAGATTGCAGCAGTGCAGTGTTCTGAATGGTTTCAATCCTTTATTATTATCATTATTATTACTAGCAAATATATGCACCCTCCGGGTGCAAGTATTTAAGTTTTAATGTAATAAAATATTGTATTAAATTAGAAAGGCTAATGAAACTAAATGGGAAATGCAGATTAAAAAAAGATTTCAAACAGAGAGAGTATAATCGAAAGATAGAACAACTGAAACTTACTCTTCCATCACTCTCCTCTTTCATTGTTATTTTTTCTAATTTAAGTATTTACTTAAAAGAGTAAGTAAAGAATAAAATTACAGTTATTTTTCTTGTTAATGGATTTCATTTAAGATTCATTGAAGAGATTTTTGCTTATATTCATTAAAATAAAACCAAACAGTTAGAAACAATAATACTAAGCACATATTTATTAAAATCACATTTTTAATATCAATATGCAAATTAGCCTTTCCGTTCAAACTGTAAACCGCTATTTTGTTGTATATATAAATATAATTGCATGTAGATATGGTCAACAGTAATAATAATGTAAAACAATTTTATTAATAACTGAGGTTTAGATAAAAAAAATTAAATCATTGAGCATGCGATGTCAATAACTAAGGGAATTGTAAGTTGAGTAGTAATATAGTTTCGGTTACAGACAGAAAAACAGACAATCTCCATTATAATAAGATTATTATTATTATCTTTTTTTTGGTACATACTCTAAAAAGTATTCTTAAACTATTCTTGTTTGTATATAAGAACAGAAAAAGAAGAATCAAATTAAATAAAAAAAATATGGATTGAAGGTGGGGGTTACTGTTGAGGCTTGAGATATTGTTATAATCGTTATTATCTAGGACAGCCATGGTGTGTGGGGTTAACGCTTGCTAGAGGAAAGGGAATGCAGTCAGCGACCAATATCAAGGCCCCACCCCCTCGCGATCGCTGTTAGCCGACAATCAACGGCTTACGGACACGGTAATTCGACATTGGTAGGAGGAGAAGGAGGTAGGGAAGACGCACCTAGCCCTCGACCCGAGACCAGTATCAGGGACCCTACCGTCGCCTCCGATGAAATCCGACACACTCAACGGCTTACTAGGTCACAGGGCGAGCACATTTCAGGAGTTGTTGCACCAAATCGGTGTTTAGACAATATTGGTTGAGGAACACACTTTGAAGTTGAATAGGGAATTTGATTAGACACCTGGCCCTCGCACGCCGTTCGACCCGATACCAGTTTCAAAGCCCTACCCTCAGCCTCCGTTGAAATCTGACACACTCAACGGCTTACTAGGTCACAGGTCGAGCACATTTCAGGAGTTGTTGCACCAAATCGGTGTTTAGACAATATTGGTTGAGGAACACACTTTGAAGTTGAATATGGAATTCGGTTAGACACCTAGCCCTCGCACGCCGTTCGACCCGATACCAGTTTCAAAGCCCTACCCTCGCCTCCGTTGAAATCCGACACACTCAACGGCTTACTAGGTCACAGGTCGAGCACATTTCAGGAGTTGTTGCAGGAATTCGGTGTTCAGACATAATTGGTTGGGGAACACACTTCGAGTAGACACCTGGTCCTCGCACGCTATTCGACCAGAGACCCGTATCGAGGCCCTACCCCTGGCGACCGTTGAATTTGGTTGGGAAACACACTTCGAGTAGACACCTGGCCCTCGCAGGCTATTCGAACCGGGACCAGTATCGAGGCCCTACCCCTGGCGACCGTTGAAATCTTACACGCTCGACGTCTTACTTGGTCCCGATGCGAGCTCGCTGTAGTCGAAGACGAAAATCGTGTACCCACTTGGCCCTCGCACGCTATTGGACACGAGACCAGTATCGAGGCCCTCCCCTCGGGTGACCGGTCAAGTCCGACACACTGGCCGGCTCACTCGGGCACGATCTGAGAAAAAGTCAGGAGTTGTTGCAGGAATTCGGTGTTCAGACATAATCGGTTGGGGAACACACTTCGAGTAGATACCTGGCCCCGGCACGCTGAGACCCGTATCGAGGCCTTATCCCTCGCGGCCGTTGAATTTGGTTGGAGAACACACTTCGAGTAGACACCTGGTCCTCGCACGCTATTCGACCAGAGACCCGTATCGAGGCCCTACCCCTGGCGACCGTTGAATTTGGTTGGGAAACACACTTCGAGTAGACACCTGGCCCTCGCAGGCTATTCGAACCGAGACCAGTATCGAGGCCCTACCCCTAGCGACCGTTGAAATCTTACACGCTCGACGTCTTACTTGGTCCCGATGCGAGCTCGCTGTAGTCGAAGACGAAAATCGTGTACCCACTTGGCCCTCGCACGCTATTGGACACGAGACCAGTATCGAGGCCCTCCCCTCGGGTGACCGGTCAAGTCCGACACACTGGCCGGCTCACTCGGGCACGATCTGAGAAAAAGTCAGGAGTTGTTGCAGGAATTCGGTGTTCAGACATAATCGGTTGGGGAACACACTTCGAGTAGATACCTGGCCCCGGCACGCTGAGACCCGTATCGAGGCCTTATCCCTCGCGGCCGTTGAATTTGGTTGGGGAACACACTTCGAGTAGACACCTGGCCCTCGCAGGCTGTTCGAACCGAGACCCGTATCGAGGAGGCCCTACCCCTGGCGACCGTTGAATTTTGTTGGGGAACACTCATCGAGTAGACACTTGGCCCTCGCTGGCTATACGAACCGAGACCAGTATCGAGGCCCTACCCCTGGCGATCGTTGAAATCCGATACACTCGTCGGCTTACTTGGTTACTTGTTGCAAGAAATCGGGGTTCAGACATAAGTGGGAGAGCGAAGTCGAAATGATAGTTCGTTTAGACAGCTGCTGTTTCTAATCCGCTATTCGATCTGAGACCAGTATGATGGCCCTACCCTTGCGAGCGTTGTCACCTGACACAATCAACAGCTTAAGAGGTATTTCCTCGTTATGGCAAAACATTGGATGGTCGCACTCGGCCTGCTTGCAGAGATGCCCCTAACCGTCCGCCAACTCGTCGCTATTCGGACAGTGGGTTGCCAACACCACCGTTCGGGTCGCAGTAGTTTTTGAACTCTTGTCGTCGCTTTTCGTCCGCAGGTCCCGACACCGCCTATTACAGGTTCCCCGACCGTCGTTACTTCGTTTGCTCGCTGGCTCGCTCGAACCAACGAAACCGACGGGTGCCGATAAAGACGCGTGACGAACGCTTATCGTTGCTCTTTTCTCCTCGGCGAAGCACTCACATGCACCGAACGAACTGCTTTCCCTCGCAATTCGGTGCTTGGATCGGACTCGTTCGAGCGATCATGTATAGCGGTTTGATCGAGAGTGTTGTTGGGTCGACAACGAGGACTATCAGCAGGCAGGCTTGCGACCGTCACACAGAGCCTGCAGCCGAGCTATCTGCTTCCTTCCGTGTATCCAGTCAAAGGCTCCGATCACCCGTTCGTGACATTCGGCACGCTGTGATATTCCGAATAAAAATTATCAATTTTACTTTCGTTTGGTCGTGAGTGTTGCTGGGTCGATGAACACTATCAGCAGGCAGACTGGCTAGCAACAAACAGAGCCTGGGCTGAGGTGCAGGCCACCGTTGCACATAGCCGAGCTATCTGCTTCCTTGTCAATGGCTTCCGTCTTCCCAGTCAAAGACTCCGATCCCCCGTGCGTGACAATCGGCACGCTGTGATATTCCGAATAAAAATTATCAAATTTACTTTCGTTTGGTCGTGAGTGTTGCTGGGTCGATGAACACTATCAGCAGGCAGACTGGCTAGCAACAAACAGAGCCTGGGCTGAGGTGCAGGCCACCGTTGCACAGCATCACGTCTGCAGCCGAGCTATCTGCTTCCTTGTCAATGGCTCCCGTCTTCCCAGTCAAAGGCTCCGATCCCCCGTGCGGGACATTCGGCACGCTGTGATATTCCGAATAAAAAATTATCGAATTTAGTTTCGTTTGGTCGAGAGTGTTGCTGGGTCGATGAACACTATCAGCAGGCAGACTGGCTAGCAACAAACAGAGCCTGGTCTGAGGTGCAGGCCACCGTTGCACAGCAGCACGTCTGCAGCCGAGCTATCTGCTTCCTTGTCAATGGCTCCCGTCTTCCCAGTCAAAGGCTCCGATCCCCCGTGCGGGACATTCGGCACGCTGTGATATTCCGAATAAAAAATTATCGAATTTAGTTTCGTTTGGTCGAGAGTGTTGCTGGGTCGATGAACACTATCAGCAGGCAGACTGGCTAGCAACAAACAGAGCCTGCAGCCGAGTTATGAGCTGCAGTGCAGGCTACCGTCGCACAGCATCACGTCTGCAGCCGAGCTATCTGCTTCCTTGTCAATGGCTCCCGTCTTCCCAGTCAAAGGCTACGATCCCCCGTGCAGGACATTTGGCACGCTGTGATTTTTCCGAATAAAAATTATCAAATTTCGTTCAGAGCTAATTGTTGCAGGCTGGCTACCGTCACACGGAGCCTGCTGCAGTCCAGCTGTCCGCTTCCTTTCGTGTGAAACCCTTCCGTCTCTGCCATCAAAGCTGTTAGATTCCGCATCGATTCCGCATATAAATTAATCAAATTTCGGGTTCGTTTGATTGTGTGTTTGCTGGGTGCACTTCCAGGCTGCAGCAGCAGCAGCAGCAGGCTACTACCGGCGGCTTAACTGCAGCTGCGGTGTCTGTATTCACAGGCTACGCTTCCCGTCCCTGGGCTTTGGCAAGCCGTTGTTATGTTCCGCATAAAATTCTTTAAATTCGATTTCGTTTCTAGTCTCGCTGGGTGGTTTTCGTCGTCGTCGTCACACATGCCTGCAGCCAAGGCCGTCAACTGCAGGGTGTGTCCAGCCGAGACGCATCTGCTGCTGCCGCCAGTCTTCGAACTCCGGTTCCCACCACCCTGGTGGGGACCGGGGTTCGAAGCTGGCGACCTAACATTCAGCGAGCTTGTTGTGACTCCAATCTGACTTGCCCCAATACGAGGGCACAGGCCGGCGCAGTAAGCCGAACAATCCCATTCACGGTGCCTGGCGTTTGGCAAATCTTCCATTACATTGATTTTTTTCGCCTTCAAAGACTTGCTGGGTCGTCTACTATCAGCAGGCAAGCTACCGTCGCACACCAAGCCTGCAGCCGAGCCGTATACTTCGTTCCGTGTCGAGCCCTTCCGTATCCGCAGTCAAAGGCTCCGATCCCCGTTCTTCACATTCGGTGGCACGCTACCGTCACACAGAGCCTGCAGCCGAGCTGTCCGCTTCCTTCCGTCTCAAACCCTTCCGTTCGTCACATTCGGCATGCTGTTATATCTCGAATTAAAATTATCAACTCTGCTTTCGTTTCCTTCAGTGTTCACGGCTCAACGGCTTAAGAGGTATTTCCTCGTTATGGCAAAACATTGGATGGTCGCACTCGGCCTGCTTGCAGAGATGCCCCTAACCGTCCGCCAACTCGTCGCTATTCGGACAGTGGGTTGCCAACACCACCGTTCGGGTCGCAGTAGTTTTTGAACTCTTGTCGTCGCTTTTCGTCCGCAGGTCCCGACACCGCCTATTACAGGTTCCCCGACCGTCGTTACTTCGTTTGCTCGCTGGCTCGCTCGAACCAACGAAACCGACGGGTGCCGATAAAGACGCGTGACGAACGCTTATCGTTGCTCTTTTCTCCTCGGCGAAGCACTCACATGCACCGAACGAACTGCTTTCCCTCGCAATTCGGTGCTTGGATCGGACTCGTTCGAGCGATCATGTATAGCGGTTTGATCGAGAGTGTTGTTGGGTCGACAACGAGGACTATCAGCAGGCAGGCTTGCGACCGTCACACAGAGCCTGCAGCCGAGCTATCTGCTTCCTTCCGTGTATCCAGTCAAAGGCTCCGATCACCCGTTCGTGACATTCGGCACGCTGTGATATTCCGAATAAAAATTATCAATTTTACTTTCGTTTGGTCGTGAGTGTTGCTGGGTCGATGAACACTATCAGCAGGCAGACTGGCTAGCAACAAACAGAGCCTGGGCTGAGGTGCAGGCCACCGTTGCACAGCATCACGTCTGCAGCCGAGCTATCTGCTTCCTTGTCAATGGCTTCCGTCTTCCCAGTCAAAGGCTCCGATCCCCCGTGCGTGACAATCGGCACGCTGTGATATTCCGAATAAAAATTATCAAATTTACTTTCGTTTGGTCGTGAGTGTTGCTGGGTCGATGAACACTATCAGCAGGCAGACTGGCTAGCAACAAACAGAGCCTGGGCTGAGGTGCAGGCCACCGTTGCACAGCATCACGTCTGCAGCCGAGCTATCTGCTTCCTTGTCAATGGCTTCCGTCTTCCCAGTCAAAGGCTCCGATCCCCCGTGCGTGACAATCGGCACGCTGTGATATTCCGAATAAAAATTATCAATTTTACTTTCGTTTGGTCGTGAGTGTTGCTGGGTCGATGAACACTATCAGCAGGCAGACTGGCTAGCAACAAACAGAGCCTGGGCTGAGGTGCAGGCCACCGTTGCACAGCATCACGTCTGCAGCCGAGCTATCTGCTTCCTTGTCAATGGCTTCCGTCTTCCCAGTCAAAGACTCCGATCCCCCGTGCGTGACAATCGGCACGCTGTGATATTCCGAATAAAAATTATCAAATTTACTTTCGTTTGGTCGTGAGTGTTGCTGGGTCGATGAACACTATCAGCAGGCAGACTGGCTAGCAACAAACAGAGCCTGGGCTGAGGTGCAGGCCACCGTTGCACAGCATCACGTCTGCAGCCGAGCTATCTGCTTCCTTGTCAATGGCTCCCGTCTTCCCAGTCAAAGGCTCCGATCCCCCGTGCGTGACATTCGGCACGCTGTGATATTCCGAATAAAAAATTATCGAATTTAGTTTCGTTTGGTCGAGAGTGTTGCTGGGTCGATGAACACTATCAGCAGGCAGACTGGCTAGCAACAAACAGAGCCTGGTCTGAGGTGCAGGCCACCGTTGCACAGCAGCACGTCTGCAGCCGAGCTATCTGCTTCCTTGTCAATGGCTCCCGTCTTCCCAGTCAAAGGCTCCGATCCCCCGTGCGGGACATTCGGCACGCTGTGATATTCCGAATAAAAAATTATCGAATTTAGTTTCGTTTGGTCGAGAGTGTTGCTGGGTCGATGAACACTATCAGCAGGCAGACTGGCTAGCAACAAACAGAGCCTGCAGCCGAGTTATGAGCTGCAGTGCAGGCTACCGTCGCACAGCATCACGTCTGCAGCCGAGCTATCTGCTTCCTTGTCAATGGCTCCCGTCTTCCCAGTCAAAGGCTACGATCCCCCGTGCAGGACATTTGGCACGCTGTGATTTTTCCGAATAAAAATTATCAAATTTCGTTCAGAGCTAATTGTTGCAGGCTGGCTACCGTCACACGGAGCCTGCTGCAGTCCAGCTGTCCGCTTCCTTTCGTGTGAAACCCTTCCGTCTCTGCCATCAAAGCTGTTAGATTCCGCATCGATTCCGCATATAAATTAATCAAATTTCGGGTTCGTTTGATTGTGTGTTTGCTGGGTGCACTTCCAGGCTGCAGCAGCAGCAGCAGCAGCAGGCTACTACCGGCGGCTTAACTGCAGCTGCGGTGTCTGTATTCACAGGCTACGCTTCCCGTCCCTGGGCTTTGGCAAGCCGTTGTTATGTTCCGCATAAAATTCTTTAAATTCGATTTCGTTTCTAGTCTCGCTGGGTGGTTTTCGTCGTCGTCGTCACACATGCCTGCAGCCAAGGCCGTCAACTGCAGGGTGTGTCCAGCCGAGACGCATCTGCTGCTGCCGCCAGTCTTCGAACTCCGGTTCCCACCACCCTGGTGGGGACCGGGGTTCGAAGCTGGCGACCTAACATTCAGCGAGCTTGTTGTGACTCCAATCTGACTTGCCCCAATACGAGGGCACAGGCCGGCGCAGTAAGCCGAACAATCCCATTCACGGTGCCTGGCGTTTGGCAAATCTTCCATTACATTGATTTTTTTCGCCTTCAAAGACTTGCTGGGTCGTCTACTATCAGCAGGCAAGCCTGCAGCCGAGCCGTATACTTCGTTCCGTGTCGAGCCCTTCCGTATCCGCAGTCAAAGGCTCCGATCCCCGTTCTTCACATTCGGTGGCACGCTACCGTCACACAGAGCCTGCAGCCGAGCTGTCCGCTTCCTTCCGTCTCAAACCCTTCCGTTCGTCACATTCGGCAGGGTGTGTCCGGCCGAGTCGTATCTACTGTCGCCAGTCTTCGGACCCCGGTGCCAACCAGGGTTCTTTACATTTTCCATCATTGACCACCTAACAGGCAGCAAAGCGTGTTGTAACTCAAAACTGACTTGCGCCCGCTATACACGCCCACTGACCAGAGTGTCGTAAGCCTAAGTCAGTGTCACGAGCGGAGTGTTGGTGTTGACGGTGCTCTCCGACCAGCCCTGTCCTCCCTGCAGCCAAGGGACGGCGTGCCGCCGGTGCAGCATGTGTTGATGGGCCTCTCCGACCGACCGACCTACCCAGTAGCCTAAGTCAGTGTCCTCCCGCGAGGAAGTGAAGTGTTAATGTTCACGGTGCACTTCCTGCAGCCAAGGGACGGCGTGCCGCCGGTGCTGCATGTGTTGATGGGCCTCTCCGACCGACCTACCCAGTAGCCTAAGTCAGTGTCCTCCCGCGAGGAAGTGAAGTGTTAATGTTCACGGTGCACTCCGACCAGTCCTGTCCTCCATGCAGCCAAAGGAAACGCGTGCCGGTGCTGCTGATGCCTAATTATTAAATCAAGTCGGATTTAACCGTGAAAATACAGGATTTTCAAAAGTGCGAATATAAAGGGAGAGAAGCACTTTTGAAAATCCTGTATTTTCACGGTTAAATCCGACATGATTTAATATGAAATAAATAAATAAATATATGAAAGAAAGAAAGAAAGAAAGAAATAAAGAAAGACTCCCCCTCTCTCTCTCTCATTCTCTCTCTCTCTCTCACCATGGAAACCGGCTACCTGTTGCAGTTGACCTAAAGAAGAAGAAGAAGAAGAAGAAGAAGAAGAAGAAGAAACACCTTTTACGAGTTTTAAATCTTATTATAATGGAGATTGTGTGTTTTTCTGTCTGTAACCGAAACTATATTACTACTCAAGTCACAATTCCCTTAGTTATTTACGTCACATTCTCCATGATTCTATTTCTATTTAAACCTCAATTAATGATAAAACTGTTTGACATTATTAATACTGTTGGCCTTAACTAAATACTAATAACATGCAATTGTATTTATATATACAACAAAATACCAGTTTTCAGTGTAAACGTAAAGCTAATTTGCATATTGATATTAAAAAAACTGATTTTAATAAAAATGTGCTTGGTATTATTGATTTCTAATTGTTTGGTTTTATCTTAATGAATATGAGTAAAAATCTCTTCAATAAATCCTAAAAGAAATTCATTAACAAGAAGAAATAATTGTAATTTTATTCTTTACTTCCTATTTTAACTAAATAGTTAAATTAGGAAAATTTAGCATTGAAAAACGAAAGTGATGAAAGAGTAAGTTTCAGTTGTTCTATTTTCCGATTATACCCCCTCCGTTTCAAATCTTTTTATCTGAATTCTTAATTAGTTTCATTAGCCTTTCTGATTTAATCTAATATTTTATTACATTTAAACTTAAATACTTGCACCCGGAGGGTGCATATATTTGCTAGTAATAATAATAATAATAATTTATTCTTCTCATTATTAACAACTTGTTAAAAGTACAAGAACAAGGAATGTACTTAGAGTCAGATTCTTTGATTTAATTCTAAGTACATTGAAAATAGGCAAAGTTTGAGTCGACAAGTCTAATCCATTTCATTTAGGATGACCGACTAAGCCAAGTGAACGTCGCCTGGTCGTCATAGTAACCTCGGAGACGAAGAGGAGGGTAAAGTACTAAGAGGCTTGGCACACCGCTTGCTTCTTTCTTTCTTTCTTTCTTTCTTTCTTTGATTTATTTATTTATTTATTCTTTATTTCTCACTTTTACGAAGTTTGAATTTAAGTAAATATTCAATCGCATTTAAACTTGGAAAATTACTTATTATTATTATTATTATTATTATTATTATTATTATTTATATATTTTTAAATATTCTAAAAAGTATTCTTAAACTGTTCTTGTTTGCAACGAGTACTTCCACTTCAAGTGTTCCCTAGCCCCGTCGGCATCCCCCTTTGTCCGGAAAACTCGTTTGCAACGAGTACTTCCCCTTTACGTGCCCCCCATCCGTGAGCAGTCTCCCATCGCGGGTACTCTCGTTTGCAACGCGTACTTCCCCTTTAAGTTCTCCCTAGCCCCGTCGGCATCCCCCTTTGCGTCCTTAGCAGCCTAAATTGCCTGGAAATTCACGTTTTTTATTATAATGTACCAAAATTATAAATGTACCAAAATTATAAAATTTAAATCAATTAAAGAAAATATATATTGTAGTTAATTCATTAAAGATTAAAAAAAGGTTTGAAAATATCTGTAATCCTTTTTACATAACCCGTATATAAACGTCACTTTTATATTTGTGTATATTTTGATACTATTCATATATTAATACATTAACACTTACCTGTTTAAGACGAGCACGGTATCCTCAGTTTCGTTAATAAAAGATGTGAAAAATAGCGTATTTATTTTGATTTGGGGATTCCATTAAAATCTGCTAGAATATTTGTAGGGGTTTAAGGTTTGTGCATAATAAATCTCAGCAAATAAATATACAATATAATTCGAAAATATATTTTTATATTTCTTGTTTATTTGCATACTCACTTGAGGATAATGATTTTATTTGATGTATCAACAGTTCTTTCCTTTTTTTAATCAAATAAGACAACATAGTGAAACTCTAGATAGCTTTTATATATTTATCTTTTTCATTGATCCTAGCTTTTCTATCGATAGTTTTTGAATTGTTATGTATGCGTCTTTTTTTTGTCCAAAACTGAATTTTATTTCAAAGTAAAATCCCCTGTTATTGTTACATATTAATTGGATCCCTATTACTTTTTAAGGTAGTATAGAAATCCTTATGGCGATCAGTACAGCTGATGGCCTTGAGAGTGAGTGACAATGCTTGACCTCACTCTCACCTTGCGTAATAAAGTAATTGCTCGTACTATTAAATGTAAACACTTCACGGCTATTTTGGCTTGATTTTCCGCTGAATTGTCATATATCTAGAAAAAGGCCCTGCAGCCATATTAATGTTTGCTTGCTTGCTTGCTTGCTTGCATGGGTTTTACGGCATGCCAACCCTTGTTGGGGAATTTTATGCCGAACACATTATGTTTTATTCATTCTTCCAAGTGGATAGTTGGTTGGATTTTACGGTATGTCAACTCTTGTTGAATTATTTTATGCCGAAGACACTTTGTTTTATTCATACTGGCAAGTGGTTGGTTGATTGGTTGGTTAGTGGATTTTATGGCATGTCAACCCTTATTGGGTCATTTTATGTCGAAGACGTTTTTGTTTTATTTATTCTTGATGGGTATTCATTTTTTTAAAACTCAATTTTTAACACATTTTTTAAACATGTTTTTCTATTCCACCCATAGATGGGACCTTAAAAGGTATTACCTCTCTGGGTCAGAGTTGACCTGAGGTAATGACAGTTAAGGGGTACTCCACATTCTTCAGAGTTCCAGAATTTGAACTGTACCATCAGATAGAGTTTAACCTCATAAAAAAAGGGCTGGGGCTTGCAATAAGTGCAATAGGGTTAGGACAGTCATAAATGGGCTAGGGCTTGACGTGACCAGCCGACTGAACGGAAGAGGCCTCTCCGACCACCTGTCTAGACTAAGTAAGGGCCAAAGTGGAGTGTCGCATGTCACAATACTATTGGAGTGGGATAAAGGAAAACAGTTATAAAAAGCAAATAAACAAAAACAGAAAAGAAAAACGAATAGAATTGCATTAAAATTTATTTTATTCCGTTCTTCGTTTATTTCTTATTTTATTCATTTCTTATTTCTTTTCCTTCCTTCCCTCCCACCCTCCTCTCCTTCCATTCTTCTTTTTTTTCTTCTTTTTTCTTTCTCTCTTTCCTTCTTCCTTCTTTTTTACCAATTCATTTGATCTTTTTCCTTTTCTTCTTTGCGTTTACGTTTTTCCTGAACCATTTGATTATTTTTTTCTTTCGTTCTTTTATTTATTGCTTTATTGTTTTATCATTATCTATTTTGCTTTACTTGGTTTGTCCGTTCAATAGATACACACACACACACACACACACACACACACACACACACACATATATATATATATATTGATATATATATATTGATTGATAGATAAAAAGGATATGCTACACACCAGAAAAATATAGGAAAGAACGAAAGAGAAAAGAAAGTGGAGGAACGATAGAGCGAGGGGAAGCAATAATGCCAATATATTTGAAAGGAATTGAATTAAAAGATGAAAAGAAGGAAGAATAGAAAGAAAGCGTGATAGTGAGGGAGAGAGAGAGAGAGAGAAATAGAGAGAAAGAGAAAGAGATAGAGGGGAGAGGAAGAGGAAGAGGAGAAAAGAAGTTAAATCAAGATTATTATACTTTTTACATATCGAAATATTTGCAATAGCAAAAGTATATATATATATATATATATATATATATATATATATATATATATATATATATATATACAGATCAAGCGTTGTAATAGTTAAATTATCATACAGTGTTATATCCACACGCCCCGCTCGTAATAATAATTATCATAATAGTAATATGATGATGACTGAGTTCGCACTCACCCCAGTTATTCTAATTTCTCAAGTAAGATAAATATCAAATACTAATTATAAAGTATTTCCCCTTATTTATTGGTTTTATTTATTTCATTATTGTCACCTTTTCTTTTTCTTTTTTGCTCTACTACATCTTTATCACTTTGATCTGATGTTGACCGACGATTCCTCGAATCTCTGTACAGGAGAAAACGCAAATAAGATTACGATTGCCTTTTGACCACGGCTTGATGGAAACGGTCGCCGTATAGATTTCTCCGACTCCAACATTCCTATATAAGAAACAAAATAATAATAATAATAATAATAATAATAATAATAATAATAATAATAATAATAATGTGATCCACTGGGAATTATGCAAACAATTAGATTTTTAATGATATAATAGGGGATTAAAGTTCTCGTAAGCATCACGGGTCGCCACCCACGGCCAACAGGTAGCCCCACTGGAGAAGTTTTACCCCTCTGCAGAGGTGCTGTTGGTGTATTCTAACGCCCATGCCAACAGGGCGGACTAGAAAGTTTTTTCAACTTTAGATGCAAGTAATTTTTAGTTTTTAATTTAATAAAAATATTTTTCATATCCACGCGAGATTAATTTAAGAAAAAAAGATGCAATTCAAAATCAGGCAAAAATAAGTTGTGTTTAGTTTCCTTAACCAATACACATTTTTTTAATGCTATCTTCAGTTTATTTTGATAGATTTTTTATCTTATCCGTTGATAAAGATTTGAATGAAACCGGCTATAATTTAAAATTAACTTTGAGAGAAATTCCTTTTTCGACCCACAAATATCAGCTGATTCTTTCATCAGTTGATTACTGACATTTGTATGGTGGGAACGACTATTTTATTCTCGGATGCTTGCATTTCTTTGTATATTTTATTTGTAAACAAAACGTTGGCACTCGGATTGTTTTCATTCCAAAAAAATTTTTCTAACATTTTTTGTTACGAATTTAAATACCTAAATTAAAAATAATCAATTGAGATATTTAACCATTTTATAACATTAGTCCAACAGTTCTTAAAAAGAGCTTTAAAACAATTTGCAATGGAATTGATGCGGGGAATGAAGGGTTTCTCACCTGTGGGGTAGGACCATATTCGCTGTCAATCCAGAGCCCCCTACATAAAGATAGCACCTTGTAAGTTGAACCGGTAACGGGTTCTTAAAAGACACAGAAATTGGTGTCAAAACGTTCAGTTTGATAGAACCTGGAGCCTGCAGGAAAAACAAAAAGGTTTCAATAAAATAAGAAGCAAATAGAATAAATATTAAATAAATAAATAAGAACTGGATAATGATTAAACAATTGAAAAAGTGTTTTTAGTTATGAACATTTCCACACACCATCAGTAAAATCACCTATAGTGATGAGTCATTTTAATTCATATACATAATATATATATATATATATATATATATATATATATATATATATACATGATAAAACACTGCGTAGAATTATGGAATCTTGTGTTATTCTTACCCATAAAACCATACCCCAAAGACAAGGTTTCTTTAATATATCCCCTTATCTAGCGACTCTTATTATCAGAAACCATAAAATCCCCTTCACATAACTTTTTCCGTTATTTACGTCCCATTAAATTAAATTTTGGTTTATTGTTTTGTTTTATGAATAAGATCTTTTCCGTTTTATTTTGTTTTTGTTTTCGGTTTAAAATAATACCTTACATTAGATCCAAATCGCTTAACATTATCTAAAATAATAACCAATTCCTCCCATAACCTTTTTTACTTTATATATAAAAACAGAACACAATAAATATTTAATCATTTATTAAAATACAGAACTTAATAATAATAATAATTAGAAATTTAAAAATAATTAATCGTAAAATAAAATATATAAAAAACTCCTTTTCTAAAATATCATCATATTCCGCTCATAACTTTTTCACTTTATATATAAAAACTAATTACAGTAAATATCTAATCATTTATGAATTACAGAACTTAAAAATAAAATTTAAATAATAAAAACAATTAATCGTATAAAATTCCTTTACTAAAAGTCTTTTGAATTCCAACCGTCACATTTCTTAACACCCATCCCCTTCCGTTTAAATTGCTTCGTCTTGTTGCCAACATCTCAAAAATTCGCTACATTTGTTGACAAAAGATATACATGGAACATGACCGACATATATATGGCGCGAAATGCCCACGTTGGTGAATATTGTAACGTCTTTCGTTTTTTGCAGTATTAAGGTTTTTTTGTTTTTTGTTTTGTAAACTCATTTTGACTTTCCTCTCCGACCTAAACAACTACGGGAGTGAATGAGCTCTGATGATGATTTTTGTAAAATCGAAATATTGATCAGTATCAGCTATGATTATATTATAAATTGTTTTCTTCTTTAACAGCATTGTGTGATGTTTTCATTCCACCTTTTCTTACTCATATATATATATATATATATATATATATATATATATATATACAGTTTGAAATATTGCAATATTATCCAATGAATACGTATATATATATATATATATATATATATATATATATATATAAAGATTAAAATATTGCAATATTATCCAATATATATATATATATGTGTGTGGGGGGGTATAAATATATATTAAAATAAGGAAGTGAAACAGTATATCGGAGAAGAAATTTGAAAAAAAAAAAGCACCCACACAGATTTTATTTGCTAATATTGTATTTATTGGCTAATATTTCAAATAATGGGACGGTTAATATATTTTCCAAAGATATTAGTCCGAAAGTGACTGAGTTCGAACTCGTTTTCTACGATAATGCAGTCCACTTCGTTAACCACTACACTACATTACGGTCAACATCACTGAAGCTAAGCAGCAATGAGCCTGTTCACAACTTAATTGGGTGACCATTTAAAGAACACCAGGAAGTGTAAGCAACTTGAGCCCTTTGTTTATCAAAATGAATTGATTCGGCATTAAATGACTTGAAAAGGGTTGATATGCCGTAAAACAAAAACAACCGACCATAATTCCTGTAGTACTTACTTTTATGCTCAATGAGGGCTTTTTCAATCGGAAGTCTCTGTTTAGTGTAATAAGTTGTTTGGTTTCATCCACTTCAAGAAGACACCGAATGGTTATATTGCAATGATCCATTAGTTTTGGAGCGTAATCTGTGTACCTGCTCAGACCGGCGATTGTTTCGGCTTTAATAAAATGATAAAATCAATAAACAAAAGAATGCATAATATCAGTAGAATATGACATGAGTGTATATGTTATGTAATGTTACGCCCTGTGATAAATAATGTCTGATGAATAATGAATCGTTAGGAAGAAAACACACACTAAATATCGGAAAGAGAAAAAGTAAATATATCAGAGAGAGAGAGAGAGAGAGAGAGAGAGAGAGAGAGAGAGAGAGAGAGAGAGAGAGAGAGAGAGAGAGAAGGGGGATGGGAAGCAATATCACTATACATCAAACGCTTATCGTCTGCTTCAATGGTATTGATAGAAAGGAGGATGAATGAAAGAAATAGTAGCGAGAGAGAGAGAGAGAGAGAGAGAGAGGGGGAGAGATATGGGGAGAGAGAGAGAGAGAGAGAGAGAAGGAGTGAAAGAGAGAGTGAGAGAGGAGGGAATGGGAGGCAATAGCACTATGCATCAGACGCTTATCGTTTGCTTTAATAGTATTGATAGAAGAAAGGAAGAAAAAAGAAATACAAGGGAGAGAGATGTCGGAATGGGAGGATATAACACTATACTTTACACCAGACACTAATCGTTTGCTCCAATGAAATTGACAGACGGAAGTAAGTAAAAAAGAAATTAGAGGGAGGGAGAAAGAGGTAATACTGTGCATTACATCAGACGCCTATGCTGCTGATATTATTATTTATACTGGCCTTTTCTGGTCATACCTAAGCATTACTACTTGGATCCTCTTGGACGACGGACATTAGGATTCTATATCACAGGACTTATTCACTTACCAAAGGATTCTATAACTCAGGACTTACTTACTTATTTACTTTAAGTTCTTTACAACTGACCAAGGATGGCGGCCAGATACTTAACAGTGGTAACCTTCCAGCACCAGTGAACCTGGTACCCGGTTGTGACCGATAACGTAAGCTCAATTACGAGAACTCTAGCGGTAGGTACGAGATTCGAGGACCTCTGAAAATAGTTTTTTTTTTACTAACGAGAAGAAAGTCCCTTGGTTTGAATTCCGAGTTTTCCTTCTCCTAGACTGGCTGCCTAATAAAGTTTTCTCTATTTACCAATAACTGGAGGGAGAATAATTGAATTCGTATATTTCCTAAGGGTATTAGTTCTATGTGAAATGCAAACAGCCGCATCAAGGATTTGAACTCATGTTCATGTGTCCATTTCCTACGAAGGTAACCATTACACCACGCACCTTCAAGTATGAAAGTCTTTTCTAGAACGGAATTATACAGGTGATCAAAAAAAAACCCAGAACCTAAAAGGTTTTTTAACCCTGTATATATACTATTAGTGATGCAGACTACCAAAAACCCTTACAGGCATTCAGAACCTTACATGGGCAATTCCAGTATAATAGACTATGGTCATTAGGCTTCCTCGAGTCAGTTCCAGTTTTGTGCTGAAATCAATATCTTTGGTAAATATTTTTTACTTTTAATAAATCACAAGTTTTGCTTATTAATCAGAAGTTGATGAATATTCTTCAACACTAAGAATATTTTTTTTAATTACGAAAAATATCAATTTTTAATTCTTAATCTGATAAAATGATTTTTTATTTGTATTTAACAGGATGTCGAAGTTAAGCTAATAGTTGACAAAGATACACCACTTGGCGTTGATTTCAGCACAAAACTGGAACTGAAGAACAAATCAAGTGAATCTCGAACCCTTAATGGAAGCCTAATGACCATGTCAGTCTATTATACTGGAGTGATTGCCCATGTACTCTCAAAATCCCCTAAAATCGGTTCTGAACCAAATGCCTGTAAGTATATCAATAAATACAAGGTGACCCCCCAAAAGCAGAATTTTGGTAGTCTGCATCACTAATAGTATATACAGGGTGACCCCTAAAAAAACCTTTTAGGTTCTGGGTTTTTTTTGGGGGGTTGGGGGATCACCCTGTATAATTCCGTTCTAGAAAAGACTTTCATACTTGAAGGTGCGTGGTGTAATGGTTACCTTCGTAGGAAATGGACACATGAACATGAGTTCAAATCCTTGATGCGGCTGTTTGCATTTCACATAGAACTAATACCCTTAGGAAATATACGAATTCAATTATTCTCCCTCCAGTTATTGGTAAATAGAGAAAACTTTATTAGGCAGCCAGTCTAGGAGAAGGAAAACTCGGAATTCAAACCAAAGGGACTTTCTTCTCGTTAGTAAAAAAAAAACTATTTTCAGAGGTCCTCGAATCTCGTACCTACCGCTAGAGTTCTCGTAATTGAGCTTACGTTATCGGTCACACAACCGGGTACCAGGTTCACTGGTGCTGGAAGGTTACCACTGTTAAGTATCTGGCCGCCATCCTTGGTCAGTTGTAAAGAACTTAAAGTAAATAAGTAAGTAAGTCCTGAGTTATAGAATCCTTTGGTAAGTGAATAAGTCCTGTGATATAGAATCCTAATGTCCGTCGTCCAAGAGGATCCAAGTAGTAATGCTTAGGTATGACCAGAAAAGGCCAGTATAAATAATAATATCAGCAGCATAGGCGTCTGATGTAATGCACAGTATTATAGCGTCCTTTCCCACCTCTTTCTCCCTCCCTCTAATTTTTTTTTTACTTACTTCCGTCTGTCAATTTCATTGGAGCAAACGATTAGTGTCTGGTGTAAAGTATAGTGTTATATCCTCCCATTCCGACATCTCTCTCCCTTGTATTTCTTTTTTCTTCCTTTCTTCTATCAATACTATTAAAGCAAACGATAAGCGTCTGATGCATAGTGCTATTGCCTCCCATTCCCTCCTCTCTCACTCTCTCTTTCACTCCTTCTCTCTCTCTCTCTCTCTCTCTCCCCATATCTCTCCCCCCCTCTCTCTCTCTCTCTCTCTCTCTCGCTACTATTTCTTTCATTCATCCTCCTTTCTATCAATACCATTGAAGCAGACGATAAGCGTTTGATGTATAGTGATATTGCTTCCCATCCCCCTTCTCTCTCTCTCTCTCTCTCTCTCTCTCTCTCTCTCTCTCTCTCTCTCTCTCTCTCTCTCTCTCTGATATATTTACTTTTTTCTCTTTCCGATATTTAGTGTGTGTTTTCTTCCTAACGATTCATTATTCATCAGACATTATTTATCACAGGGCGTAACATTACATAACATATACACTCATGTCATATTCTACTGATATTATGCATTCTTTTGTTTATTGATTTTATCATTTTATTAAAGCCGAAACAATCGCCGGTCTGAGCAGGTACACAGATTACGCTCCAAAACTAATGGATCATTGCAATATAACCATTCGGTGTCTTCTTGAAGTGGATGAAACCAAACAACTTATTACACTAAACAGAGACTTCCGATTGAAAAAGCCCTCATTGAGCATAAAAGTAAGTACTACAGGAATTATGGTCGGTTGTTTTTGTTTTACGGCATATCAACCCTTTTCAAGTCATTTAATGCCGAATCAATTCATTTTGATAAACAAAGGGCTCAAGTTGCTTACACTTCCTGGTGTTCTTTAAATGGTCACCCAATTAAGTTGTGAACAGGCTCATTGCTGCTTAGCTTCAGTGATGTTGACCGTAATGTAGTGTAGTGGTTAACGAAGTGGACTGCATTATCGTAGAAAACGAGTTCGAACTCAGTCACTTTCGGACTAATATCTTTGGAAAATATATTAACCGTCCCATTATTTGAAATATTAGCCAATAAATACAATATTAGCAAATAAAATCTGTGTGGGTGCTTTTTTTTTTTCAAATTTCTTCTCCGATATACTGTTTCACTTCCTTATTTTAATATATATTTATACCCCCCCACACACATATATATATATATATATTGGATAATATTGCAATATTTTAATCTTTATATATATATATATATATATATATATATATATATATACGTATTCATTGGATAATATTGCAATATTTCAAACTGTATATATATATATATATATATATATATATATATATATATATGAGTAAGAAAAGGTGGAATGAAAACATCACACAATGCTGTTAAAGAAGAAAACAATTTATAATATAATCATAGCTGATACTGATCAATATTTCGATTTTACAAAAATCATCATCAGAGCTCATTCACTCCCGTAGTTGTTTAGGTCGGAGAGGAAAGTCAAAATGAGTTTACAAAACAAAAAACAAAAAAACCTTAATACTGCAAAAAACGAAAGACGTTACAATATTCACCAACGTGGGCATTTCGCGCCATATATATGTCGGTCATGTTCCATGTATATCTTTTGTCAACAAATGTAGCGAATTTTTGAGATGTTGGCAACAAGACGAAGCAATTTAAACGGAAGGGGATGGGTGTTAAGAAATGTGACGGTTGGAATTCAAAAGACTTTTAGTAAAGGAATTTTATACGATTAATTGTTTTTATTATTTAAATTTTATTTTTAAGTTCTGTAATTCATAAATGATTAGATATTTACTGTAATTAGTTTTTATATATAAAGTGAAAAAGTTATGAGCGGAATATGATGATATTTTAGAAAAGGAGTTTTTTATATATTTTTATTTTACGATTAATTATTTTTAAATTTCTAATTATTATTATTATTAAGTTCTGTATTTTAATAAATGATTAAATATTTATTGTGTTCTGTTTTTATATATAAAGTAAAAAAGGTTATGGGAGGAATTGGTTATTATTTTAGATAATGTTAAGCGATTTGGATCTAATGTAAGGTATTATTTTAAACCGAAAACAAAAACAAAATAAAACGGAAAAGATCTTATTCATAAAACAAAACAATAAACCAAAATTTAATTTAATGGGACGTAAATAACGGAAAAAGTTATGTGAAGGGGATTTTATGGTTTCTGATAATAAGAGTCGCTAGATAAGGGGATATATTAAAGAAACCTTGTCTTTGGGGTATGGTTTTATGGGTAAGAATAACACAAGATTCCATAATTCTACGCAGTGTTTTATCATGTATATATATATATATATATATATATATATATATATATTATGTATATGAATTAAAATGACTCATCACTATAGGTGATTTTACTGATGGTGTGTGGAAATGTTCATAACTAAAAACACTTTTTCAATTGTTTAATCATTATCCAGTTCTTATTTATTTATTTAATATTTATTCTATTTGCTTCTTATTTTATTGAAACCTTTTTGTTTTTCCTGCAGGCTCCAGGTTCTATCAAACTGAACGTTTTGACACCAATTTCTGTGTCTTTTAAGAACCCGTTACCGGTTCAACTTACAAGGTGCTATCTTTATGTAGGGGCTCTGGATTGACAGCGAATATGGTCCTACCCCACAGGTGAGAAACCCTTCATTCCCCGCATCAATTCCATTGCAAATTGTTTTAAAGCTCTTTTTAAGAACTGTTGGACTAATGTTATAAAATGGTTAAATATCTCAATTGATTATTTTTAATTTAGGTATTTAAATTCGTAACAAAAAATGTTAGAAAAATTTTTTTGGAATGAAAACAATCCGAGTGCCAACGTTTTGTTTACAAATAAAATATACAAAGAAATGCAAGCATCCGAGAATAAAATAGTCGTTCCCACCATACAAATGTCAGTAATCAACTGATGAAAGAATCAGCTGATATTTGTGGGTCGAAAAAGGAATTTCTCTCAAAGTTAATTTTAAATTATAGCCGGTTTCATTCAAATCTTTATCAACGGATAAGATAAAAAATCTATCAAAATAAACTGAAGATAGCATTAAAAAAATGTGTATTGGTTAAGGAAACTAAACACAACTTATTTTTGCCTGATTTTGAATTGCATCTTTTTTTCTTAAATTAATCTCGCGTGGATATGAAAAAATTTTTTATTAAATTAAAAACTAAAAATTACTTGCATCTAAAGTTGAAAAAACTTTCTAGTCCGCCCTGTTGGCATGGGCGTTAGAATACACCAACAGCACCTCTGCAGAGGGGTAAAACTTCTCCAGTGGGGCTACCTGTTGGCCGTGGGTGGCGACCCGTGATGCTTACGAGAACTTTAATCCCCTATTATATCATTAAAAATCTAATTGTTTGCATAATTCCCAGTGGATCACATTATTATTATTATTATTATTATTATTATTATTATTATTATTATTATTATTTTGTTTCTTATATAGGAATGTTGGAGTCGGAGAAATCTATACGGCGACCGTTTCCATCAAGCCGTGGTCAAAAGGCAATCGTAATCTTATTTGCGTTTTCTCCTGTACAGAGATTCGAGGAATCGTCGGTCAACATCAGATCAAAGTGATAAAGATGTAGTAGAGCAAAAAAGAAAAAGAAAAGGTGACAATAATGAAATAAATAAAACCAATAAATAAGGGGAAATACTTTATAATTAGTATTTGATATTTATCTTACTTGAGAAATTAGAATAACTGGGGTGAGTGCGAACTCAGTCATCATCATATTACTATTATGATAATTATTATTACGAGCGGGGCGTGTGGATATAACACTGTATGATAATTTAACTATTACAACGCTTGATCTGTATATATATATATATATATATATATATATATATATATATATATATATATATATATATACTTTTGCTATTGCAAATATTTCGATATGTAAAAAGTATAATAATCTTGATTTAACTTCTTTTCTCCTCTTCCTCTTCCTCTCCCCTCTATCTCTTTCTCTTTCTCTCTATTTCTCTCTCTCTCTCTCTCCCTCACTATCACGCTTTCTTTCTATTCTTCCTTCTTTTCATCTTTTAATTCAATTCCTTTCAAATATATTGGCATTATTGCTTCCCCTCGCTCTATCGTTCCTCCACTTTCTTTTCTCTTTCGTTCTTTCCTATATTTTTCTGGTGTGTAGCATATCCTTTTTATCTATCAATCAATATATATATATCAATATATATATATATGTGTGTGTGTGTGTGTGTGTGTGTGTGTGTGTGTGTATCTATTGAACGGACAAACCAAGTAAAGCAAAATAGATAATGATAAAACAATAAAGCAATAAATAAAAGAACGAAAGAAAAAATAATCAAATGGTTCAGGAAAAACGTAAACGCAAAGAAGAAAAGGAAAAAGATCAAATGAATTGGTAAAAAAGAAGGAAGAAGGAAAGAGAGAAAGAAAAAAGAAGAAAAAAAAGAAGAATGGAAGGAGAGGAGGGTGGGAGGGAAGGAAGGAAAAGAAATAAGAAATGAATAAAATAAGAAATAAACGAAGAACGGAATAAAATAAATTTTAATGCAATTCTATTCGTTTTTCTTTTCTGTTTTTGTTTATTTGCTTTTTATAACTGTTTTCCTTTATCCCACTCCAATAGTATTGTGACATGCGACACTCCACTTTGGCCCTTACTTAGTCTAGACAGGTGGTCGGAGAGGCCTCTTCCGTTCAGTCGGCTGGTCACGTCAAGCCCTAGCCCATTTATGACTGTCCTAACCCTATTGCACTTATTGCAAGCCCCAGCCCTTTTTTTATGAGGTTAAACTCTATCTGATGGTACAGTTCAAATTCTGGAACTCTGAAGAATGTGGAGTACCCCTTAACTGTCATTACCTCAGGTCAACTCTGACCCAGAGAGGTAATACCTTTTAAGGTCCCATCTATGGGTGGAATAGAAAAACATGTTTAAAAAATGTGTTAAAAATTGAGTTTTAAAAAAATGAATACCCATCAAGAATAAATAAAACAAAAACGTCTTCGACATAAAATGACCCAATAAGGGTTGACATGCCATAAAATCCACTAACCAACCAATCAACCAACCACTTGCCAGTATGAATAAAACAAAGTGTCTTCGGCATAAAATAATTCAACAAGAGTTGACATACCGTAAAATCCAACCAACTATCCACTTGGAAGAATGAATAAAACATAATGTGTTCGGCATAAAATTCCCCAACAAGGGTTGGCATGCCGTAAAACCCATGCAAGCAAGCAAGCAAGCAAGCAAACATTAATATGGCTGCAGGGCCTTTTTCTAGATATATGACAATTCAGCGGAAAATCAAGCCAAAATAGCCGTGAAGTGTTTACATTTAATAGTACGAGCAATTACTTTATTACGCAAGGTGAGAGTGAGGTCAAGCATTGTCACTCACTCTCAAGGCCATCAGCTGTACTGATCGCCATAAGGATTTCTATACTACCTTAAAAAGTAATAGGGATCCAATTAATATGTAACAATAACAGGGGATTTTACTTTGAAATAAAATTCAGTTTTGGACAAAAAAAAGACGCATACATAACAATTCAAAAACTATCGATAGAAAAGCTAGGATCAATGAAAAAGATAAATATATAAAAGCTATCTAGAGTTTCACTATGTTGTCTTATTTGATTAAAAAAAGGAAAGAACTGTTGATACATCAAATAAAATCATTATCCTCAAGTGAGTATGCAAATAAACAAGAAATATAAAAATATATTTTCGAATTATATTGTATATTTATTTGCTGAGATTTATTATGCACAAACCTTAAACCCCTACAAATATTCTAGCAGATTTTAATGGAATCCCCAAATCAAAATAAATACGCTATTTTTCACATCTTTTATTAACGAAACTGAGGATACCGTGCTCGTCTTAAACAGGTAAGTGTTAATGTATTAATATATGAATAGTATCAAAATATACACAAATATAAAAGTGACGTTTATATACGGGTTATGTAAAAAGGATTACAGATATTTTCAAACCTTTTTTTAATCTTTAATGAATTAACTACAATATATATTTTCTTTAATTGATTTAAATTTTATAATTTTGGTACATTTATAATTTTGGTACATTATAATAAAAAACGTGAATTTCCAGGCAATTTAGGCTGCTAAGGACGCAAAGGGGGATGCCGACGGGGCTAGGGAGAACTTAAAGGGGAAGTACGCGTTGCAAACGAGAGTACCCGCGATGGGAGACTGCTCACGGATGGGGGCACGTAAAGGGGAAGTACTCGTTGCAAACGAGTTTTCCGGACAAAGGGGGATGCCGACGGGGCTAGGGAACACTTGAAGTGGAAGTACTCGTTGCAAACAAGAACAGTTTAAGAATACTTTTTAGAATATTTAAAAATATATAAATAATAATAATAATAATAATAATAATAATAATAATAAGTAATTTTCCAAGTTTAAATGCGATTGAATATTTACTTAAATTCAAACTTCGTAAAAGTGAGAAATAAAGAATAAATAAATAAATAAATCAAAGAAAGAAAGAAAGAAAGAAAGAAAGAAGCAAGCGGTGTGCCAAGCCTCTTAGTACTTTACCCTCCTCTTCGTCTCCGAGGTTACTATGACGACCAGGCGACGTTCACTTGGCTTAGTCGGTCATCCTAAATGAAATGGATTAGACTTGTCGACTCAAACTTTGCCTATTTTCAATGTACTTAGAATTAAATCAAAGAATCTGACTCTAAGTACATTCCTTGTTCTTGTACTTTTAACAAGTTGTTAATAATGAGAAGAATAAATTATTATTATTATTATTACTAGCAAATATATGCACCCTCCGGGTGCAAGTATTTAAGTTTAAATGTAATAAAATATTAGATTAAATCAGAAAGGCTAATGAAACTAATTAAGAATTCAGATAAAAAGATTTGAAACGGAGGGGGTATAATCGGAAAATAGAACAACTGAAACTTACTCTTTCATCACTTTCGTTTTTCAATGCTAAATTTTCCTAATTTAACTATTTAGTTAAAATAGGAAGTAAAGAATAAAATTACAATTATTTCTTCTTGTTAATGAATTTCTTTTAGGATTTATTGAAGAGATTTTTACTCATATTCATTAAGATAAAACCAAACAATTAGAAATCAATAATACCAAGCACATTTTTATTAAAATCAGTTTTTTTAATATCAATATGCAAATTAGCTTTACGTTTACACTGAAAACTGGTATTTTGTTGTATATATAAATACAATTGCATGTTATTAGTATTTAGTTAAGGCCAACAGTATTAATAATGTCAAACAGTTTTATCATTAATTGAGGTTTAAATAGAAATAGAATCATGGAGAATGTGACGTAAATAACTAAGGGAATTGTGACTTGAGTAGTAATATAGTTTCGGTTACAGACAGAAAAACACACAATCTCCATTATAATAAGATTTAAAACTCGTAAAAGGTGTTTCTTCTTCTTCTTCTTCTTCTTCTTCTTCTTCTTCTTTAGGTCAACTGCAACAGGTAGCCGGTTTCCATGGTGAGAGAGAGAGAGAGAATGAGAGAGAGAGAGGGGGAGTCTTTCTTTATTTCTTTCTTTCTTTCTTTCTTTCATATATTTATTTATTTATTTCATATTAAATCATGTCGGATTTAACCGTGAAAATACAGGATTTTCAAAAGTGCTTCTCTCCCTTTATATTCGCACTTTTGAAAATCCTGTATTTTCACGGTTAAATCCGACTTGATTTAATAATTAGGCATCAGCAGCACCGGCACGCGTTTCCTTTGGCTGCATGGAGGACAGGACTGGTCGGAGTGCACCGTGAACATTAACACTTCACTTCCTCGCGGGAGGACACTGACTTAGGCTACTGGGTAGGTCGGTCGGAGAGGCCCATCAACACATGCAGCACCGGCGGCACGCCGTCCCTTGGCTGCAGGAAGTGCACCGTGAACATTAACACTTCACTTCCTCGCGGGAGGACACTGACTTAGGCTACTGGGTAGGTCGGTCGGTCGGAGAGGCCCATCAACACATGCTGCACCGGCGGCACGCCGTCCCTTGGCTGCAGGGAGGACAGGGCTGGTCGGAGAGCACCGTCAACACCAACACTCCGCTCGTGACACTGACTTAGGCTTACGACACTCTGGTCAGTGGGCGTGTATAGCGGGCGCAAGTCAGTTTTGAGTTACAACACGCTTTGCTGCCTGTTAGGTGGTCAATGATGGAAAATGTAAAGAACCCTGGTTGGCACCGGGGTCCGAAGACTGGCGACAGTAGATACGACTCGGCCGGACACACCCTGCCGAATGTGACGAACGGAAGGGTTTGAGACGGAAGGAAGCGGACAGCTCGGCTGCAGGCTCTGTGTGACGGTAGCGTGCCACCGAATGTGAAGAACGGGGATCGGAGCCTTTGACTGCGGATACGGAAGGGCTCGACACGGAACGAAGTATACGGCTCGGCTGCAGGCTTGGTGTGCGACGGTAGCTTGCCTGCTGATAGTAGACGACCCAGCAAGTCTTTGAAGGCGAAAAAAATCAATGTAATGGAAGATTTGCCAAACGCCAGGCACCGTGAATGGGATTGTTCGGCTTACTGCGCCGGCCTGTGCCCTCGTATTGGGGCAAGTCAGATTGGAGTCACAACAAGCTCGCTGAATGTTAGGTCGCCAGCTTCGAACCCCGGTCCCCACCAGGGTGGTGGGAACCGGAGTTCGAAGACTGGCGGCAGCAGCAGATGCGTCTCGGCTGGACACACCCTGCAGTTGACGGCCTTGGCTGCAGGCATGTGTGACGACGACGACGAAAACCACCCAGCGAGACTAGAAACGAAATCGAATTTAAAGAATTTTATGCGGAACATAACAACGGCTTGCCAAAGCCCAGGGACGGGAAGCGTAGCCTGTGAATACAGACACCGCAGCTGCAGTTAAGCCGCCGGTAGTAGCCTGCTGCTGCTGCTGCTGCAGCCTGGAAGTGCACCCAGCAAACACACAATCAAACGAACCCGAAATTTGATTAATTTATATGCGGAATCGATGCGGAATCTAACAGCTTTGATGGCAGAGACGGAAGGGTTTCACACGAAAGGAAGCGGACAGCTGGACTGCAGCAGGCTCCGTGTGACGGTAGCCAGCCTGCAACAATTAGCTCTGAACGAAATTTGATAATTTTTATTCGGAAAAATCACAGCGTGCCAAATGTCCTGCACGGGGGATCGTAGCCTTTGACTGGGAAGACGGGAGCCATTGACAAGGAAGCAGATAGCTCGGCTGCAGACGTGATGCTGTGCGACGGTAGCCTGCACTGCAGCTCATAACTCGGCTGCAGGCTCTGTTTGTTGCTAGCCAGTCTGCCTGCTGATAGTGTTCATCGACCCAGCAACACTCTCGACCAAACGAAACTAAATTCGATAATTTTTTATTCGGAATATCACAGCGTGCCGAATGTCCCGCACGGGGGATCGGAGCCTTTGACTGGGAAGACGGGAGCCATTGACAAGGAAGCAGATAGCTCGGCTGCAGACGTGCTGCTGTGCAACGGTGGCCTGCACCTCAGACCAGGCTCTGTTTGTTGCTAGCCAGTCTGCCTGCTGATAGTGTTCATCGACCCAGCAACACTCTCGACCAAACGAAACTAAATTCGATAATTTTTTATTCGGAATATCACAGCGTGCCGAATGTCACGCACGGGGGATCGGAGCCTTTGACTGGGAAGACGGGAGCCATTGACAAGGAAGCAGATAGCTCGGCTGCAGACGTGATGCTGTGCAACGGTGGCCTGCACCTCAGCCCAGGCTCTGTTTGTTGCTAGCCAGTCTGCCTGCTGATAGTGTTCATCGACCCAGCAACACTCACGACCAAACGAAAGTAAATTTGATAATTTTTATTCGGAATATCACAGCGTGCCGATTGTCACGCACGGGGGATCGGAGTCTTTGACTGGGAAGACGGAAGCCATTGACAAGGAAGCAGATAGCTCGGCTGCAGACGTGATGCTGTGCAACGGTGGCCTGCACCTCAGCCCAGGCTCTGTTTGTTGCTAGCCAGTCTGCCTGCTGATAGTGTTCATCGACCCAGCAACACTCACGACCAAACGAAAGTAAAATTGATAATTTTTATTCGGAATATCACAGCGTGCCGATTGTCACGCACGGGGGATCGGAGCCTTTGACTGGGAAGACGGAAGCCATTGACAAGGAAGCAGATAGCTCGGCTGCAGACGTGATGCTGTGCAACGGTGGCCTGCACCTCAGCCCAGGCTCTGTTTGTTGCTAGCCAGTCTGCCTGCTGATAGTGTTCATCGACCCAGCAACACTCACGACCAAACGAAAGTAAATTTGATAATTTTTATTCGGAATATCACAGCGTGCCGATTGTCACGCACGGGGGATCGGAGCCTTTGACTGGGAAGACGGAAGCCATTGACAAGGAAGCAGATAGCTCGGCTGCAGACGTGATGCTGTGCAACGGTGGCCTGCACCTCAGCCCAGGCTCTGTTTGTTGCTAGCCAGTCTGCCTGCTGATAGTGTTCATCGACCCAGCAACACTCACGACCAAACGAAAGTAAAATTGATAATTTTTATTCGGAATATCACAGCGTGCCGAATGTCACGAACGGGTGATCGGAGCCTTTGACTGGATACACGGAAGGAAGCAGATAGCTCGGCTGCAGGCTCTGTGTGACGGTCGCAAGCCTGCCTGCTGATAGTCCTCGTTGTCGACCCAACAACACTCTCGATCAAACCGCTATACATGATCGCTCGAACGAGTCCGATCCAAGCACCGAATTGCGAGGGAAAGCAGTTCGTTCGGTGCATGTGAGTGCTTCGCCGAGGAGAAAAGAGCAACGATAAGCGTTCGTCACGCGTCTTTATCGGCACCCGTCGGTTTCGTTGGTTCGAGCGAGCCAGCGAGCAAACGAAGTAACGACGGTCGGGGAACCTGTAATAGGCGGTGTCGGGACCTGCGGACGAAAAGCGACGACAAGAGTTCAAAAACTACTGCGACCCGAACGGTGGTGTTGGCAACCCACTGTCCGAATAGCGACGAGTTGGCGGACGGTTAGGGGCATCTCTGCAAGCAGGCCGAGTGCGACCATCCAATGTTTTGCCATAACGAGGAAATACCTCTTAAGCCGTTGAGCCGTGAACACTGAAGGAAACGAAAGCAGAGTTGATAATTTTAATTCGAGATATAACAGCATGCCGAATGTGACGAACGGAAGGGTTTGAGACGGAAGGAAGCGGACAGCTCGGCTGCAGGCTCTGTGTGACGGTAGCGTGCCACCGAATGTGAAGAACGGGGATCGGAGCCTTTGACTGCGGATACGGAAGGGCTCGACACGGAACGAAGTATACGGCTCGGCTGCAGGCTTGGTGTGCGACGGTAGCTTGCCTGCTGATAGTAGACGACCCAGCAAGTCTTTGAAGGCGAAAAAAATCAATGTAATGGAAGATTTGCCAAACGCCAGGCACCGTGAATGGGATTGTTCGGCTTACTGCGCCGGCCTGTGCCCTCGTATTGGGGCAAGTCAGATTGGAGTCACAACAAGCTCGCTGAATGTTAGGTCGCCAGCTTCGAACCCCGGTCCCCACCAGGGTGGTGGGAACCGGAGTTCGAAGACTGGCGGCAGCAGCAGATGCGTCTCGGCTGGACACACCCTGCAGTTGACGGCCTTGGCTGCAGGCATGTGTGACGACGACGACGAAAACCACCCAGCGAGACTAGAAACGAAATCGAATTTAAAGAATTTTATGCGGAACATAACAACGGCTTGCCAAAGCCCAGGGACGGGAAGCGTAGCCTGTGAATACAGACACCGCAGCTGCAGTTAAGCCGCCGGTAGTAGCCTGCTGCTGCTGCTGCTGCAGCCTGGAAGTGCACCCAGCAAACACACAATCAAACGAACCCGAAATTTGATTAATTTATATGCGGAATCGATGCGGAATCTAACAGCTTTGATGGCAGAGACGGAAGGGTTTCACACGAAAGGAAGCGGACAGCTGGACTGCAGCAGGCTCCGTGTGACGGTAGCCAGCCTGCAACAATTAGCTCTGAACGAAATTTGATAATTTTTATTCGGAAAAATCACAGCGTGCCAAATGTCCTGCACGGGGGATCGTAGCCTTTGACTGGGAAGACGGGAGCCATTGACAAGGAAGCAGATAGCTCGGCTGCAGACGTGATGCTGTGCGACGGTAGCCTGCACTGCAGCTCATAACTCGGCTGCAGGCTCTGTTTGTTGCTAGCCAGTCTGCCTGCTGATAGTGTTCATCGACCCAGCAACACTCTCGACCAAACGAAACTAAATTCGATAATTTTTTATTCGGAATATCACAGCGTGCCGAATGTCCCGCACGGGGGATCGGAGCCTTTGACTGGGAAGACGGGAGCCATTGACAAGGAAGCAGATAGCTCGGCTGCAGACGTGCTGCTGTGCAACGGTGGCCTGCACCTCAGACCAGGCTCTGTTTGTTGCTAGCCAGTCTGCCTGCTGATAGTGTTCATCGACCCAGCAACACTCTCGACCAAACGAAACTAAATTCGATAATTTTTTATTCGGAATATCACAGCGTGCCGAATGTCCCGCACGGGGGATCGGAGCCTTTGACTGGGAAGACGGGAGCCATTGACAAGGAAGCAGATAGCTCGGCTGCAGACGTGATGCTGTGCAACGGTGGCCTGCACCTCAGCCCAGGCTCTGTTTGTTGCTAGCCAGTCTGCCTGCTGATAGTGTTCATCGACCCAGCAACACTCACGACCAAACGAAAGTAAATTTGATAATTTTTATTCGGAATATCACAGCGTGCCGATTGTCACGCACGGGGGATCGGAGTCTTTGACTGGGAAGACGGAAGCCATTGACAAGGAAGCAGATAGCTCGGCTATGTGCAACGGTGGCCTGCACCTCAGCCCAGGCTCTGTTTGTTGCTAGCCAGTCTGCCTGCTGATAGTGTTCATCGACCCAGCAACACTCACGACCAAACGAAAGTAAAATTGATAATTTTTATTCGGAATATCACAGCGTGCCGAATGTCACGAACGGGTGATCGGAGCCTTTGACTGGATACACGGAAGGAAGCAGATAGCTCGGCTGCAGGCTCTGTGTGACGGTCGCAAGCCTGCCTGCTGATAGTCCTCGTTGTCGACCCAACAACACTCTCGATCAAACCGCTATACATGATCGCTCGAACGAGTCCGATCCAAGCACCGAATTGCGAGGGAAAGCAGTTCGTTCGGTGCATGTGAGTGCTTCGCCGAGGAGAAAAGAGCAACGATAAGCGTTCGTCACGCGTCTTTATCGGCACCCGTCGGTTTCGTTGGTTCGAGCGAGCCAGCGAGCAAACGAAGTAACGACGGTCGGGGAACCTGTAATAGGCGGTGTCGGGACCTGCGGACGAAAAGCGACGACAAGAGTTCAAAAACTACTGCGACCCGAACGGTGGTGTTGGCAACCCACTGTCCGAATAGCGACGAGTTGGCGGACGGTTAGGGCATCTCTGCAAGCAGGCCGAGTGCGACCATCCAATGTTTTGCCATAACGAGGAAATACCTCTTAAGCTGTTGATTGTGTCAGGTGACAACGCTCGCAAGGGTAGGGCCATCATACTGGTCTCAGATCGAATAGCGGATTAGAAACAGCAGCTGTCTAAACGAACTATCATTTCGACTTCGCTCTCCCACTTATGTCTGAACCCCGATTTCTTGCAACAAGTAACCAAGTAAGCCGACGAGTGTATCGGATTTCAACGATCGCCAGGGGTAGGGCCTCGATACTGGTCTCGGTTCGTATAGCCAGCGAGGGCCAAGTGTCTACTCGATGAGTGTTCCCCAACAAAATTCAACGGTCGCCAGGGGTAGGGCCTCCTCGATACGGGTCTCGGTTCGAACAGCCTGCGAGGGCCAGGTGTCTACTCGAAGTGTGTTCCCCAACCAAATTCAACGGCCGCGAGGATAAGGCCTCGATACGGGTCTCAGCGTGCCGGGGCCAGGTATCTACTCGAAGTGTGTTCCCCAACCGATTATGTCTGAACACCGAATTCCTGCAACAACTCCTGACTTTTTCTCAGATCGTGCCCGAGTGAGCCGGCCAGTGTGTCGGACTTGACCGGTCACCCGAGGGGAGGGCCTCGATACTGGTCTCGTGTCCAATAGCGTGCGAGGGCCAAGTGGGTACACGATTTTCGTCTTCGACTACAGCGAGCTCGCATCGGGACCAAGTAAGACGTCGAGCGTGTAAGATTTCAACGGTCGCTAGGGTAGGGCCTCGATACTGGTCTCGGTTCGAATAGCCTGCGAGGGCCAGGTGTCTACTCGAAGTGTGTTTCCCAACCAAATTCAACGGTCGCCAGGGGTAGGGCCTCGATACGGGTCTCTGGTCGAATAGCGTGCGAGGACCAGGTGTCTACTCGAAGTGTGTTCTCCAACCAAATTCAACGGGCCGCGAGGATAAGGCCTCGATACGGGTCTCAGCGTGCCGGGGCCAGGTATCTACTCGAAGTGTGTTCCCCAACCGATTATGTCTGAACACCGAATTCTGCAACAACTCCTGACTTTTTCTCAGATCGTGCCCGAGTGAGCCGGCCAGTGTGTCGACTTGACCGGTCACCCGAGGGAGGGCCTCGATACTGGTCTCGTGTCCAATAGCGTGCGAGGGCAAGTGGGTACACGATTTTCGTCTTCGACTACAGCGAGCTCGCATCGGGACCAAGTAAGACGTCGAGCGTGTAAGATTTCAACGGTCGCCAGGGGTAGGGCCTCGATACTGGTCCCGGTTCGAATAGCCTGCGAGGGCCAGTCTACTCGAAGTGTGTTTCCCAACCAAATTCAACGGTCGCCAGGGTTAGGGCCTCGATACGGGGTCTCTGGTCGAATAGCGTGCGAGGCCAGGTGTCTACTCGAAGTGTGTTCCCCAACCAATTATGTCTGAACACCGGAAGTCCTGCAACAACTCCGAAATGTGCTCGACCTGTGACCTAGTAAGCCGTGAGCTGTGTCGGGATTTCAACGGAGGCGAGGTTAGGGCTTGGGAAACTGGTATCGGGGCTCGAACGGCGTGCGAGGCTAGGTGTCTAACCGAATTCCATATTTCAACTTCAAAGTGTGTTCCTCAACCAATATTGTCTAAACACCGATTTGGTGCAACAACTCCTGATGAAATGTGTCGACCCTGTGACCTAGTAAGCCGTTGAGTGTGTCAGATTTCAACGGAGGCTGAGGGTAGGGCTTTGAAACTGGTTCATCGGGTCGAACGTGCGTGCGAGGCAGTGTCTAATCAACAATTCCCATTCAACTTCCAAAGTGTGTTTCCTCAAACAATATGTTCTAAACACGATTTGGTGCAACAACTCCTGAATGTGCTCGCCCTGTGACCTATAAGCTGAGTGTGTCGGATTTCATTCGAGGCGACAGTTAGGGATCCTCTCT
>JALAJA010000445.1:0-23368 GCA_023376005.1 Doryteuthis pealeii | reverse complement strand
AAACAAAGCGCTTACCATTTTTCGTACTTACATATAATTTTTAAAAATGTTCCAATACTGGATATTGTCAGATAAACTTGAATAAAATTTCGTCTTACAAATAATTGACTACTTATCTCAGTCGGCGCCTTCGACTAAGGATAAAAAACACCGGATTTTGTCCATATTAGTACTTGTTTTTGTTTTTTTTGTTTTTTATCGTGGTTTGAGAAAATAATTAGTTAACAAACCAAAGAAAAACAGTTTCTAAGGAAAATTCGTCAAATTCTTATAATTTTTTTTTTTTTTAACCCTTTAAAACATCTAACAAATAAAAATTAAATAAATGAATAAAATTAAAAGTCATTTTATTCGAATGAAAATCTTTAGTTAATTTATACAAATAGTAACGGTACTTTATGACGGTAACCTGATTTTCATTGATACTGTTATTTACGGATTAAAAATATTTTTTAATAATGTAACCGAAAAGCTGCATTTTGATTTCGACAATTTTTATGCATTACAAATTAAAATTAAAATGAGTTACTGTACATTTAAGATATGGACAACATCGCTGTAAAAAAATAATTAATCTATAAAAAACACATACAAAATTACATATTCAGAAAGACTAAGAGATTCCGAACTGCCGTATTCGTATTATCGCCTATACGTAGTATTTTTTTTTTAACTCGCTGGGCCTAAAAAAAAAAAAATCTATAAAAACCATACAAATTACATATTCAGAAAGACATTTCATCTTATTACTAAAGATATAATATTTTAAAGATTAAAATCCTAAATAGGTAAGAGATTCCGATCTGACTGTTATAGACTGCACTGCTTGTATCGCAATAATCATAGGTATTGGCTATCCGAAGCCATTTTTTAATTTTTTTAACTCGCTGTAAAAAATGATTCAATTAATAAAAACTCACACAAATTACATATTTTGAAAGAGTATTTTCTATCTTTCTAACGATATAAAAAATATTAAAGACTGGACCATAAATAGGCCATAATTCGGAGCTGAACGCGCTTAGACTGCAAAATTAATTCATTAAAATCAAAACTCGCTGCTGTTATCGCTTTAACAATAAGCAGGCAGAGACAATATTTTATTATCAGGAGGGCTGATATACGGACAGTTCCGCAATGGGTGATTGGATTAATTAATCGATTAAATCCCTTAATCAATAAAAATCAATTAACCAATTTGGAATTTTTCTTAGTTAGAACGATATCAATGTGTATGCAAGATTTTGAATCTGAGTGACTTTCCCGTTTTTTTGTTATACGTCGACACGCTACATACCAAAATCTCTGTTTTATATATTAGATATAATTATATACACACACACACACACACACACACACACACATGGTTCATATCAAAAACAGTATCATTTATTTACCATCTGTTATATAGTTAATTCATCTGTTTATTCTTTAAGAAACTTTGCTTTATAAAACTTGAATGATTTTTTTTTAATCATAAAAAGACTAATAAAATATTAAATTTAAGAATCCATGTCATACTGAAATGTTGAAACTAAATATTTAAAGAAAACATTTTAATCACAAATTTTCTGATCCACCCTGAAGCAAAAAAAAAAAAAAAGTGTAGATTAGGAAGAACCTAAAATTTATTTCAATTTTTTGTAGTCTTCCTTTTTTCATAAACTTACTTTGATTGAAACAGTAATTAACTTAAAAGAAAAAATAAATTAATTTGCTTTTTAAAATGTACAACGTTTCGGTCAATGTGCCTCCGGCCTTCTTCAGGTATTTCTGTCGGACTAGGGAGCCTTCTTGTCATGGAACTTTGAACTAACCCTTTATTCAGTCCATGTGGGTATCCTGTTCTCATTCTGTTAACCATAGCTGGGGTACAGGTGTTAAGCTGTGTTAATTATTATTCTATGTTACTACTGCTGTTAATTATTATTCTATGTTACTGCTGCCCCTGACCAGGATTGAATCTGCAGTCTAGAGATAACTGTCACTTAGAACTGTCTTAACCTAACTACTTTATCCACTACGCCATGTGTCCAATTGATTTTTTTTTTTTAATGCTATATAAAAGTAAAAGTCAGCAGAGTGGCCTATTGTCAATATCAGCCGAACAGCAAGGGAGTCTATCCCTTTTTTTCACTAGCACTAGACCAGGGATTTTTTTGCATCTGAGAAGGAGTACCATACATATCAACAGCTCCCCACTTTACCACACAGATCCAAGCTGTGCTTCTCATAGACTGAGTTGGCAAGGTGCGGTATCAGACTGGGAACCTTTTGGTTCCTAAGCAAATGCTCTATCAACCAAGTTAAACTGGCATATATATATATATATATATATATTATATATACACACACACTTACAGGATGGACCAAAAGTTACTTTACCCACATATTGATAAGTATTAATGTTTTGGTAAAGTAACTTTTGGGCCACGTTGTATATATACATGGAGGCGCGTGTTGTAATGGTTAGAGTCGTAGGAAATGGACTCATCGACCGGAGTTCAAATTCTGGACGAAGCTGTTTGCATTTCACATAGCACTAATACCCTTGTGAAAGGTATGCATCCAACTACTCTCCTCCAGCTATGGGTCAATAATAGGGCAGACTGGGGTCTTTAATCTTAGCTAGGTAACCAGTCTAGAAAGGTGAACTCTGAATTCAAACCTGTTAAACTCCGCTTAACAAATTGACCATGTGTCGCATCCTACTCGTGCAAAGGGGTTGGTAAATATAAATCAATATCTTAATTAATTCATTAGAATTAACCCTAAAGATCCTTATGGTGAAACTAGAGTAGGTTATTTCTATATATACACCTTAACACACACACACACACACCACACACACATACACAAACACACACATATACAAGAAAGTCGTCGGCTGACCTAAAGTCAGTATCAGCCAGACAGCGAGGGAGTCTATCTCCTTTTCACTAGTGCTAGACCAGGAGATTGTTTAGGCATCTAAGGTGGAACGCCACACCTACCATCAGTTCCTTACTTTACCACACAGATAACCTGTGCTACTCATACACAGAGTTGGCGAGGGCCGGTATCGAACCTGAAAGCTTGTAGTTCCTAATCGGATGCTCTACCGACTACACACATTTTAATTGCTTCCTAGAATTAATTTTTGCATTTAAAAAGAATTGGATTTTTTTTTTTTAAGTAGTGTATCATAGAATATATTCTATCATATCTGTAGTGTTTGCAGGTCTGTATTATCATTATGGCACAAAATCACTCATACCATCTGTGCAGTTTTGAATCACACCAGTTCTAATAAAAAGTCATTCATTTTATATAAATCAATTTGTTTCAATGTGACACATTTAGGTGAATAAACAAATTTAGTGACTATAGACAAATATATATGCAGCTCAATTCTCTGATAATTCATCAAATTTTTAGTAACAATTTTACCTTTGATTTAATCAAAACTTGATTCTATTCAAAAGTGGATCATCATAAGTTAAATACTGAAACAACATTCATCATAACTAGCAGGACCTGTATATATACCAAAGTATGATAATTTAATTATCACAATGTTTGATATGTGTACTTAAGAGAAACACCAGATAATCAGGATTGTACAATTAAGGAACACTTAATATTTCTTTTCAGCTATAAACAGATTATCAGTCATATGGACATCCGATCTTCTAAGCTGTGGTTGTATCAGTGCTGCTGTATGGCTGCACCACTTGGACCCTAACAAGGCGCTTCATAATAAGCTAGATGGGAGCTGTACAAGAATGCGCGTGCGGTCTTGAACAAGTCATGGGAAACAGCACCCCACAAGGAAGCAACTGTACAGCCACTGCAACCTATCTCACAAACCATCCAAATGAGACGGACAAGACAGGCTGGACACTGCTGGAGGAACAAAGACGAACTCATAAGCGACTTTCCTGTGGAAAGCACATATGGATATGCTAATGTGGGCAGCCAGCAAGGACCTACATTGCCAGCTCTGTGCGATACTAGATGCTGCCGCAGAGGACCTCCCTAGTACAATGAATGATAGAGAAGGTTGGTGAGAGATTGTTCATGGGTAATACACTTCTGTAGAAAAAGTTTTCAGATGTACGTCAACTGATAAAGATGGTGTACTGACTAATAGCAACTGTGAAGAAGAGGACGGTCAGAAAGACATCATTTATTTTGCTATCTATATATTAATACTCACCATCATCATGTTGCACAGTTAGCATGGATATCCATGGACAATCTCTCACCAACCTTCTCTATCATTCATTGTACTAGGGAGGTCCTCTGCGCAGCATCTAGTATCCGCACAGAGCTGGTCAATGTAGGTCCTTGCTGGGCTGCCCATTAGCATATCCATATGTTGGCTTTTCACAGGAGAACGTCGCTTATGAGTTCGTCTTGTTCCTCCAGCAGTGTCCAGCCTGTCTTGTCCGTCTCATTTGGATGGTTTGTGAGATAGGTTGCAGGTGGCTGTACAGTTGCTTCCTTGTGGGGTGCTGTTTCCATGACTTGTTCAAGACCGCACGCAGCATTCTTGTACAGCTCCCATCTAGCTTATTATGAAGGCGCCTTGTTAGGGTCCAAGTGGTGCAGCCATACAGCAGCACTGATACAACCACAGCTTAGAAGATCGGATGTCCATATGACTGATAATCTGTTTATAGCTGAAAAAATATTAAGTGTTCCTTAATTGTACAATCCTGATTATCTGGTGTTTCTCTTAAGTACACATATCAAACATTGTGATAATTAAATTATCATACTTTGGTATATATACAGGTCCTGCTAGTTATGATGAATGTTGTTTTCAGTATTTAACTGATGATGATCCACCTTTTTGATAGAATCAAGTTTTGATTTAAATCAAAGGTAAAATTGTTACTAAATTTGATGAATTATCAGAGAATTGAGCTGCATATATATTTGTCTATAGTCACTAAATTTGTTTATTCACCTAAATGTGTCACATTGAAACAAATTGATTTATATAAAATGAATGACTTTTTATTAGAACTGGTGTGATTCAAAACTGCACAGATGGTATGAGTGATTTGTGCCATAATGATAATACAGACCTGCAAACACTTACAGATATGATAGAATATATTCTATGATACACTACTTAAAAAAAAAATCCAATTCTTTTTTAAATGCAAAAATTAATTCTAGGAAAGCAATTAAAATGTGTGTAGTCGGTAGAGCATCCGATTAGGAACTACAAGCTTTCAGGTTCGATACCGGCCCTCGCCAACTCTGTGTATGAGTAGCACAGGTATCTGTGTGGTAAAGTAAGGAACTGATGGTAGGTGTGGCGTTCCACCTTAGATGCCTAAACAATCTCCTTGGTCTAGCACTAGTGAAAAGGAGATAGACTCCCTCGCTGTCTGGCTGATACTGACTTTAGGTCAGCCCGACGACTTTACTTGTATATGTGTGTGTTTGTGTATGTGTGTGTGTGTGTGTGTGTGTGTGTTAAGGTGTATATAGAAATAACCTACTCTAGTTTCACCATAAGGATCTTTAGGGTTAATTCTAATGAATTAATTAAGATATTGATTTATATTTACCAACCCCTTTGCACGAGTAGGATGCGACACATGGTCAATTTGTTAAGCGGAGTTTAACAGGTTTGAATTCAGAGTTCACCTTCTAGACTGGTTACCTAGCTAAGATTAAAGACCCCAGTCTGCCCTATTATTGACCCATAGCTGGAGGGAGAGTAGTTGGATGCATACCTTTCACAAGGGTATTAGTGCTATGTGAAATGCAAACAGCTTCGTCCAGAATTTGAACTCCGGTCGATGAGTCCATTTCCTACGACTCTAACCATTACAACACGCGCCTCCATGTATATATACAACGTGGCCAAAAGTTACTTTACCAAAACATTAATACTTATCAATATGTGGGTAAAGTAACTTTTGGTCCATCCTGTAAGTGTGTGTGTATAATATATATATATATATATATATATATATGCCAGTTTAACTTGGTTGATAGAGCATTTGCTTAGGAACCAAAAGGTTCCCAGTCTGATACCGCACCTTGCCAACTCAGTCTATGAGAAGCACAGCTTGGATCTGTGTGGTAAAGTGGGGAGCTGTTGATATGTATGGTACTCCTTCTCAGATGCAAAAACAATCCCCCTGGTCTAGTGCTAGTGAAAAAAAGGATAGACTCCCTTGCTGTTCGGCTGATATTGACAATAGGCCACTCTGCTGACTTTACTTTTATATAGCATTAAAAAAAAAAAATCAATTGGACACATGGCGTAGTGGATAAAGTAGTTAGGTTAAGACAGTTTAAGTGACAGTTATCTCTAGACTGCAGATTCAATCCTGGTCAGGGCAGCAGTAACATAGAATAATAATTAACAGCAGTAGTAACATAGAATAATAATTAACACAGCTTAACACCTGTACCCCAGCTATGGTTAACAGAATGAGAACAGGATACCCACATGGACTGAATAAAGGGTTAGTTTCAAAGTTCCATGACAAGAAGGCTCCCTAGTCCGACAAGAAATACCTGAAGAAGGCCGGAGGGCACATTGACCGAAACGTTGTACATTTTAAAAAGCAAATTAATTTATTTTTTCTTTTAAGTTAATTACTGTTTCAATCAAAGTAAGTTTATGAAAAAAGGAAGACTACAAAAAATTGAAATAAATTTTAGGTTCTTCCTAATCTACACTTTTTTTTTTTTTTTGCTTCAGGGTGGATCAGAAATTTGTGATTAAATGTTTTCTTAAATATTTAGTTTCAACATTTCAGTATGACATGGATTTCTTAAATTTAATATTTTATTAGTCTTTTTATGATTAAAAAAAATCATTCAAGTTTTATAAAGCAAAGTTTCTTAAAGAATAAACAGATGAATTAACTATATAACAGATGGGTAAATAAATGATACTGTTTTTGATATGAACCATGTGTGTGTGTGTGTGTGTGTGTGTGTGTGTGTGTATATATATATATCTAATATATAAAACAGAGATTTTGGTATGTACGTGTCGACGTATAACAAAAAAACGGGAGGTCACTCAGATTCAAAATCTTGCATACACATTGATATCGTTCTAACTAAGAAAAATTCCAAATTTGGTTATTGATTTTTATTGATTAAGGGATTTAATCGATTAATTAATCCAAAATCACCCAATTTGCGGAACTGTCCGTATATCAGCCCCTCCTGATAATAAAATATTGTCTCTGCCTGCTTATTGTTAAAGCGATAACAGCAGCGAAGTTTTGATTTTAATGAATTAATTTTGCAGTCTAAGCCGTTCAGCTCCGAATTTATGGCCTATTTATGGTCCAGTCTTTAATAATTTTTATATCGTTAGAAAGATAAGAAAATACTCTTTCAAAATATGTAATTTGTGTGAGTTTTTATTAATTGAATCATTTTTTACAGCGAGTTAAAAAATTAAAAAATGGCTTCGGATAGCCACATTACCTATGATTATTGCGATACAAGCAGTGCAGTCTATAACAGTCAGATCGGAATCTCTTACCTATTTAGGATTTTAATCTTTAAAATATTTATATCTTTAGTAATAAGATGAAATAGTCTTTCTGAATATGTAATTTGTATGTGTTTTTATAGATTTTTTTTTTTTTTTACAGCGAGTTAAAAAAAGAAAAATACTACGTATAGGCGATAATACGAATACGGCAGTTCGGAATCTCTTAGTCTTTCTGAATATGTAATTTGTATGTGTTTTTATAGATTAAATTATTTTTTACAGCGATGTTGTCCATATTCTTAAATTGTACAGTACACTCATTTTAATTTTAATTTTTGTAATGCATAAAAATTGTAGAAAATCAAAATGCACGCTTTTCGGTTACATTATTAAAAAAATATTTTAATCCGTAAATAACAGTATCATGAAAATCAGTTTACGTCATAAGTACCGTTACATATTTGTATAAATTAAACTAAGATTTTCATTCGAATAAAATGACTTTTAATTCTTTAATTCATTTATTTAATTTTTATTGTTAGAGTTTTAAAGGGTTAAAAATAACAATAAGATTGACGAATTTCCTTAGAAACTGTTTTTCTTTTGGTTCGTTAACTAATTATTTTCTCAAACCACGATAAAAAACAAAAAAAAACAAAACAAAGGTTACTAATATGGACAAAATCCGGTGTTTTATCTTTAGTCGAAGGCCCGACTGGAGATAAGTAGTCAATTATTTGTAAGACGAAATTTATTTCAAGTTTATCTGACAATATCCAGTTATTGGAACATTTTTTTAAAAAATTATATGTAAGTACGAAAAATTGTAAGCGCTTTGTTTATCAAAATGACATGATTCGTTAGTAAATTACCCGAAAAGTTGATAAAACAAAACAACTAACAACCAACATTTAAATTATTATTCAAAATACAATTTAAAATATTCCCCAGAATTTGCCTTACAAATTAAATTTTAAGTTTTATGGTTTTACTCTTTATTGTGAAGTCAATAAACATCGCTGAGTTTATAGTGCAACTTTTCAGTTCTGAAAAATTGGCATGTTTAAATAGAGATTTCATAGGTGACATTTGAACTTTTATGAAAATTGATGTTTTGTAATTAATATAAATTTTGTAATAAAACTTAATTTTAACTAGGGGGGGGGTTAGGGTTAGGGGGTAGTTTAATGGGAAAGTAAATAAATAATTTGGGTTCCGTTCAAGCGGTTCCGATATGGGGGATCAATTTACTATAAACTTATACGAGGAAATGAGCACCCGTGAATACTCAAATAATAAAGAACTTTTAAGAATTTTTTTTCAATCTGATAGATTGGTGTGTAATCGATAATAATCAACTGAAGGGGAAAAAATAGATGGGGGGGGGGGTCCAGATAATCAGGTCCACCAAAACGTTTTTAAACAATGTCTTTAAAATACTAGGTACCACCAATTTTACCCTGTGAAATTTACCCCCCCCCCTATATTTAACACTATGAAACTTGCAGAAAAATTAATATTTTCTTGAAAAAATTTTTTCCATTTGAAAGAAAAAACATTAAATAAACTCCTGATGATTTTTTAACTTTTTTTCAGCTTACGGAAATAATGAAAATTATGATTGAAAAACAATGTTTTCATTTTTGCACTGTTAAATCAACTGAAAATTAACGTAGCTAAAAACAAGTTATGATAAGAGTTTTTTAAAAATTCTATGAAAAATCAATTAATTATAAATAATAACAAAATATTTCCGTTTTATTCAAGATGGCCTAAACTGATCAATTGGTGGTCCCTATAATACTATCTTAGGTTTTAGCAAAAATAGATATTGCAATACGAAGAATTTAAATTTTCGATTCTCAGCTTCTTTTTAAACTCAACATGCAATTAAGAACTAAATGTGAATTGTTGTCATGTACAAAAAATTTAAAACAATAACAAACAAATATACAAACGAATACTTTCAATTTGTTGTATAATAATATGAAATAATTTTAAACTATAAACAGAAAATACAAATCCTGAAATATACAAATTCTCAATGATTTTAGTTTCAAGAATTATTTTCCTCTTACCCCCTCTCTAACTACTGTCTTCCACTTTCTCTCTCACTCCCTGGTGATCCAAATTTCATTTTAGTCCGGTCATGGACCGGGTACTTTAGCTAGTATATATATATAGGTTAGTCAACAATGACAGTTTCTAACCAATGTGATTCTCAAATCTATATATCTCTACCATCATACATATATATATATATACACACACACACACAAACACACACACACACACACACATATATATATATATATATTATATATATATATATATATATATATATATATATATGATGGTAGAGATATATAGATTTGAGAATCACATTGGTTAGAAACTGTCGTTGTTGACTTCATGTCCATGCTACCCTATATATATATATATATATATATAATGATTGTTTGTACTTTTGAACTCCTTTTAAGTGTAGAAAACTTACTTCAAAGGAGTGTTATATAATGGCTCTTCAATTTTGAGATAAACTATTTTACTTATGTTTATTTCTAATTTTAGCTCAAAATTGCTAAATATAGTTTTTAACTATCAAGCTTTTCTCTTTTTGTTGGTCAATGCAAAATAATAATTCAAGTCAAACAGGAAACAAGAGTCAATAGGCCATTATTGTTGTCTGAATAGTTTTTTTTTTTTTTTTTTTTTTTTTTTTTAGTTTTTTTTTTAGAATTGTTAGATGTTTATTGTAAATAAGTTAATGAAGTTATTGTAACCAAGATTCATCAAGAACAACTTGCAGGTTTCTAAGTTCAACCATTTTGTTTATTGCAAATTATGAAGGCACATAATAAACGAAAATGTTAAACTTGCCCCTCCCCCACCCTTTTGCTACTGCTGGTAATTAAGAAAATGTATTTATTGGATATATATTTACCAACCCTTTCACAGGAGCAAGATGCAACACAAGATCAATTTGTTAAGTGGAGTTTAACAGGTTTGAATTCAGGGTTTTCCTTCTAGACTGGTTACCTAACCATGGTTAAAGAGCCCAGTCTACCCTACTATTTACTGGAGGAAGAATAATTGGATTCATACCTTTTCCAAGGGTATTAGTGCTAACAGCCTCATATTTATTGGATATATCATCTCATAAGATTTTTCAATCTATATACTAGGAGTATCTCCTAGTCTCTACTGTTTCAAATCTTTTTATCTGCATTTTTTAGTTTTATTAGCTTTTTTGATTTAATATAATATTTTATTACATTAAAACTTAAATACTTGCACCCAGAGAGTGCATATATTTGCTAGTAACAATAAAGATGAGGACAATAATCCAAAAAATCTAAATAATCCAAATTATTAAGCCTCATCTAAAAAAATTCAGACAAATAAAGGAGTTCTTATTGTTTTTATTTTTATTTTTTTTTTAAAGTAGACTAACAACCAGGAGGATTTTAGCCTGGGTTTGAAAGTTTGAATATTCCTCCTTGTTTAACCAAAATCAGCTTGGAACTTTCAATGAAACTTCACTTTCCTCCTCCTCCCCCTCCTTCTTTTGTTTTGTTTAGTGAATAAATATTTTTACCGAGAACTTTGCTGAGAATATTCCCCCCCCCCTCTAACCTACTTTGTGAGATATTTTTAAATTTATAAATTCATTTTCTTAATGGGTTGTAAGGGATTTTTCTGTAAGTGCTTTTACATTTTTATCTGGATCCGAAATTCTACCTAAAACATCATGTCTATGCACACAACCTTTTGAGAGAATTTATTTCCTGTAGCTATATTACTAATAGTAGTATTCTTGTTCTTTACTTTCTCACTGTATTTTGCAATGTCTCCACTACTAAGTGATAAATGATATACTATAATATCTATGACTTTATATTTAAACTAGAAGCAGCGACTGAGTGGGGGGGGGGCAAGAAAGTTAGTCTTGCAGATCCATTATTATTGATTCACAAGTTGGATCCTCACAGGATGCCCCATTAAAATCCCTATTAAAATAAAAATGTTAAATCTTGTGTTGATCTGGCCTGGTGGGCGTCAGGGGAAAAAAAAAAGTGCACAGCCACTCTGAAAAGAAAAATTAATGTCTTCTACCTAAAATATTAAATGCAAAAAAAAAAAAATTCCATGCTGTTACTATTTAGATTTTATTTTTAATTATCTTCATGAATATTAATCAAATCTTCATTATTTTTGCTCAAAAAGCAAGATCTGGTGAGAGTGAATCACCATTTGGCGTAAGCCGTTACTTACCTGTCCGCTATTTACAGATTTGAGTTCTCTGGTGATTGTAAAAAAACATACCCCGTAAAGTATGTATCAATTAATTGTTCACCCTAGACTGACAGCCGCTAATGGCTGCAAGGGTAAGGAACTTGGCAGACGAAAATGAGTATGGGGGTGGGGAACCCCTGATGTATTGATTTGCTTACTTAGGAGATTTAAAAATGCTGGACATATTTAAGTAGAATTTCAATGCTATTTCTATGTATATTTCAATTTTTAAGTATCTTTGAATATAAATTAAGTCTTCATAATTTTTGCACAAAAAGCAAGAAATGGTGATATTTAGTGTGTCTGTATAATATATTATATATGTATATATATATGTTAACTGTTGTATTTTCATAGTTTCATCTGGACATACATACATACATACATACATACACACCAACTGTCCTTTATATATGTAGAGATAGAGACATAACTCCTAAAAAAATCTTTCATTGTGATCTTAAGAAATACTGATATTCCAGTTTAGTAAATTATTAAAATAGAAAATCATAACAATGTATGAATTTTTGAGATTATTATCATTATACACTGATTCACTTGGGCTTGGTATATTCTTGGTTATTATAGTCATAATGTTTCAATTGTTTTATCCTCTGGTTTTCTTTATGTGTCTCTAGTTGGTAACCTAGAAATTAGAAACTGAACCCTTTATGCTAGGCTGTAATAATCAACTCAGTAAGTTTAGTATCTATATATTAATAGGCTTGTGTGTCACAACCTGTCACCACCTCATAAATAATGGACCATTCCTTTTTGGTTGTGAGGAAAGAAAGGGAATAAAAGAGAGAGAGAAAGGGAAAAGATAGAGGGTTAGGAGGAGGGAAAGGGAGACAAAGATGATTATTATACTTTCTATATATTGAAGTATTTGCAATAACTCTTAATTTTTTGCCTACCTTAAACCAATCACAGCAACTCTCTCACAATCCTACCATATTGGCTCTCATTATAATTTGGCAGAAGGACTCAGATTACAATAATAATAGGACTTTATTTGAATAGAATGAGTTCTGAGGTGAATAGATAGTGAACTTTGAAATATCTCATCATACAGGTAAAAAATACCAAAGAAATTTGGTACAGCCATTTGAGGGAGGGGATTTAGTAGGCAAAGAGTTAAGTATACATAACAAACATTGTAATAGTTAAATTATCACACTGAAATATCAATTAGAAGCTCCATATAGTATTCATTTCTACTAGTGGGACCCTAGTAGAGGTGAATGCTATATGAAAGCTTTTAATTAAGATGAAAGAATATCATTAGGCTGAAGACTAAGTATGTTAGTTCAAGAGACACTATACATAAAGCAGAGATGCTGATAGGTAAGTGTCCTGCGTCCTCTGACGCATAAAAATCTAAAAGGACGCATTAAAATCATATCCATGTGTCCCAATATTTTTTTCTTCTCTCACCATTTCCAGCTAACTGTAAATACATTTCAATATTTTCTTGGAAATGAATTACACTGTATGCGGTACAAGGTAGGGGTTAGATGGCTTTAGTTGTTCATAGATAAAAACACTACAATTTATTAAGAAACCAAATCCGTGAGTCCCAGGACGCACTAAATTAAAAAGCTATCAACATCACTGCATGAAGTGTTTAATAGAAAACAAGTTACCTTAAGTTTAAGACACAAAGTTTTCCCACTACTAGATTTTCCAACAGGATAAAAAGGTATTCATTAAGAAGCATATTTAGTTACTTTTTGGTCATGAGTCATAAAGTTATATACTCTGCTGCTTCAATGGGAGAGGCAAAAATGATATCACAATTAGATCAACCTTATGAATGAAATAAAAGGTTTGGTTGATTTATCACTAGCATAGTAACCATAAAAAGAGATGGTATGTACTAGGAGTATCTAATACTTGTGTTGCCCATTGAAGGAAATGCTAAATTATAAAACCTGAAATTGTCTTTCAAATGTTTGTGATTTCGATTTACTTATCAAAGATAGACTCATAGTTCTCTTTACTTAGTCAATATTATCTTGATTTTGTGACAGCAATTTTTTTTAAATCTATCATCTGATGAATGTTCCGATATAAAAATGACTAGCATTCAGCGATGCTGATAGGTATGCGTCCTGCGTTCCTGACGCACAAAAATCTAAAAGGGCGCAGTAAAATCGTATCCATGCATCCCAGTGTTTTTCTTTTTTCCTTGCCTCACTATTTCAAGCTAACTGTAAACACATTTCAATAGTTTCTTAGAAATTAATTAAACAGGATAGGTTACAATATAGTATTTAGATGGCTTTAGTTGGGACCCATAAATTTTCCTGGTGACTCATTCAAAGCAAATATGTGCGTTCCAGGATGCACTTAATCAAAAAGCTATCAGCATCACTGGGCCTTGCTAAACTGACAAACAATATTCATAAGTCCACATTACAGTCAAGTCATACTGAAATCACAGGATGCACTTAATCAAAAAGCTATCAGCATCACTGGGCCTTGCTAAACTGACAAACAATATTCATAAGTCCACATTACAGTCAAGTCATACTGAAATCACCGATTGTTGCTAGATCACCAAAGTTAAGCAGCGATAAGCATGTTCAGTACTTAATAGGGTGACCACTTAAGCAATAGCAGGTACTGTAAGCAACCCGAGTCCTTTATTTATCAAAAATGGCTTGATTTGGCATTAAATGATCCAAAAAGGGGTGATATGCTGTAAAACAAAACTATTTGTCTAAATCTTTTAGATGAGGCTTGATAATTTGGATTTGGATTTTTGGACTTCTGTCCTCATATTTATTATTATATACACAACGGCTTTTTTCAGATGTTTCTTGTAAAACTCTGACGGCTTCTCTTCAAACTCGAGAGCCTTAATGTCATAATTGGGAGCCTTCACGGAACATTGAACTGAACCCTTTATTCAATCCACTGGGGTATACTGTTCTCATTCCGTTAAACATGACTGGGTACAAGTGTTAAGTATTCGGTTATTATTGCCCTTGGCCAGGATTGAACCTGCAACCTACAGCTAATTATCACTTAGAACTGTATCAACTCAACACTTATATCCGTTGCACCATGTGTTCAACAAAACAACCAACCATTATAAGAGTGAAGCAATAAATTTTCTTCAGAAAACTTATTGTTAACTATTATTTTGAATAATAACCATGTTTCTTTATATTCTATTAATACAATTTTCTGCACTTTCTGTGTTAATAATATTAATGTCTTGCGGTTAACCTTTTGTTGGTCTCCTTTGCACTTTTTCATTTTCTATTCGAGATTATCATCACCATCTTTCTTCTTGGAGCCTGATTGTCACCTTTTGAGAAATTCTTAATCTATTTCAATTTCTTTGCTACAGTTTCTTTTTGTGTTTCTTATCTTGTAGCAATTCTGTCCAAACTCTGTCTGCTATTGACTTTTGACTTGTGTTAATTGTCACTTTTATTACTACCATTCTAAGACGGCCAATGTTCACTCTGTTTCATTTGTATTTCTCTCTTATCTATTCAAAAAGTCTGGATTATGTCTTGCTGTTTGTTGCTGCTCTGCCACACTTTTCTTTTCATTCTTTCATTCAAACCTTTTTCTATACTTGATATTTACCACGTACCTCACGTGTATGGGTTAAGCACAAGGCCCTATTAATGTGGGACCACCCACGAACCGAAGCTCACAGGTGGCGGGTGCAAAAAAATGTGTTGATCCCTTCGGCATTCCACCTTAAGGGGGGTGCCTCAGGCACTGGGCAATAAACCCAGCCCTGTCCCTTTAAATCAAGGGGGCAGGTGTTCTACACTCAGTCATTTGGAAAACTTTAACTCCTCAATATTACCAAAGAAAAAAGAGTCTCTGTAGTGTAGTGCCTAACATGCTGGACTGCGATATAGTAGACAAGTTCAGGCTCTGGTCACGCTGTTGCGTTCACTTTTGGACTGGTACCTTGGGAAGGGTGTGAGCATTAAATAACCCATGAAGGTTGATATGCCATTAAACAAAGAAACCAAACCAAATAAGAAAAAAAGTGGCTAATAAAATGAATTGGTGTTACTGTTAAAATGTAAATTTAAACTAAATTTAAGAATTAAAAAAATCTTCAGCTCCCATTACCTCCTCACCCCAGGGGGCATTCCAAAATTTTAGCCAGTAGTAGTAGTAATATTATCAGTGTGTGAATGCTTGCTTTACCTTTGGCAGTGAATATTGTCTGTGTATTAGTGTACCCCCTTTCTCCTTCTGTTTGCATCAGTGTGATATTTTCTGGTGAACAAATTCAGTGACCCCCCCCCCAGCTAATTTTGCATCATTAGGGATATTAGTTTTGATATTTATAGTTGGGGAACGTTGCTGTGGTGTTGCAGTTAGCAAGTTAGTCTCATCATAATACAAGTCAGGCAGACAGCATGGATTCTCTTTGTGTCCTGGGTATGATCTTAAACTGCATCTAATGGTGAAGTTCCAATTCTCGAGCTCTGGGGAGTGTGGAGTACCCTTCTCATCACCATTGCCCTCAGGTCCACTCTGACCTGGAGTCGTAGTACCTGTTAGGGTGCCATCTATGGATTAAATAGAAAAAATGAGTTTCAAAAATGTGTTTCAAAAAATTGAGTTTCAAAAAATGTTGAATACCTATCAAGAATGAATAAAACAAAACACCTTCGGCATAAAATAACCCAACAACGGTTGATATGCTGTAAAATCCAACCAACCAACCAACCTAATAGAAAATCTTCAGTTTAATTTTGATATTTTAGTGTGTGTGTGTGTGTGTATGTGAAAAATCCATTGTGTCAATGTTTTTTTATGATCTCTGCATTTTTTTAACCCTGCTAAAGTATCTAATTCTAAAAGTTCCTATATGTCTAGCACCAAAAAGAAAAAAACCTCTCTTGCAAGCAAAGCACTTGGAAAAGGGAGATATTACTTTTGGTAAATACTTGCATTAAACAAAAAAAAAAAAAACACATTCCATTTAAGGCATTCTAGAAATTGACTTGCTATTGATTTTATCATAAAAAACTATTAGCCTTTACCCTCCCCCACTCTCTAATATTTTTTTTTTTTTTTTTTACAATATCTCGCATTGTTAGAATTATGCTTTTAAAAAATACAATATTAATAGGTTTTTGTAGAGATAACTGAAATTGAATATCTAGATGAGTGTTCTTAACTCTTAACATCCTATAAGGATCTATAAAAAAAAATGACCTTTCATTTAAAGTTACCTGTTATTTCCTTAAATCAAAGACTTCTAAAAAAATTTAATATTACATTTAAACAAAGGCTATCATTTGGGGTGGATTAGGAAAACAAATGTGACTTCCGGCCGGGTGGAATGAGGCAGTATAGGATGTTAAAGTTAGTAAGCTTAATACTTTTAATTTACACTCTAGAGAGTCAAGGAACTTGGCAACACAAACAAAATATTATTTGTCTGAATTTTGAGATGAGGCTTGATAATTTGTATTTAGATTTTTTTTTTTTTTACTGTTAACAGAATAAGAACAATGGATTAAATCAGGGGTTCCCAAACTTTTTTTGCCATGCCCCACCTAATCACCTCTAAAATCCTGATGCCCCATCCCCCCATGGGGTTCTATATAATTCTTATGATGTAAAAAGTGAACTGTTTGAGCTGAAGAAGCTTAAAACACCAATATGTTGGTTTAAACAAACTTCAAAAGAACAAACCATCTATAAAAAGTAAAAAAGAAATAAACAAAAGACAGGAAATAATAAGGAGAAAATGTCTATATTTGGACTTGGACCTTGTTAGTCGCAATTGCCACCCTTAAAAATCCAATTGCCCTCTCCCCCTGGTGCATATGCCCCCACGTTGAGAACCACTACATTAAATAAAGTGTTCAGCTCAAAGGGCACATCAGCCAAAATGTTGTTTATATAACAATACAGATGAGGACAACTGTCCAAAAATTTAAATAATACAAATTATCTAAATATGCAGAATTCTTTTAATATTTCATAAAAATATATACTCTAGATCAGTTTTTTTTTCAACTTTTTTTTATTTTTAAATTTAACTTCTAGACCTCTTTCAGTATTTAAAAATCCTATTGTATAAGTAAATATTTTTTATTTGCTTGGACAAAAGAAAAAAAAAAGAAAGTTATATGGTCCTGGGTGAGCATATAGGCTCTTGTTGAGAACCCCTTTTCTAGATAGGTAATTTTTTAAAAAGCCTTTTACTTTTAAAATTTATGGAGCTTAAAGAATTGTATAATTTAAAAAATGCAATTATAAGAATTTTTTGTTGGGCAGTATTTCATGAATTAATTTTTTTTTTTTAATTTAAAAAATTTTTTTTCTCTCCTTGAGAAAGAGGCACTTCACTATTTTCTCAAGGCTTCACTACTGCAGGATTGGCACTGAATTATTTTTAGTTTCTATCGTGAATTGATTAAAGAAAAAAAAAGATCTTTTTAAGGTTGAATTGTTAACCCTTTCACAAAGGGGAAATAATCATGATGATGATAATAAAAGTTGAGTTGTTTCAGTTAAGAAATCCTTGGTAATTTTGCCAGGTTTGTGCACTCAGTTCTATAAGAGAAGAAAGCAAACATTTTCAGTTTTCAATAACCCCTCCCTCTCTTCTGAAAATAGGGGGGAAAATGGGGGATCTTTTTAAATTTAAATCTTTTATTGATGCTATTTACCCTACTCATCATTTCTGTCTTTTAAACACTGACTTCTTTTGTAACTATTTTAAGAATATGTACAAATCTACAAGAAGAAACCCTTTTAATACCTCTTTCTTTACCCCTCCCTGTTCGCCCTTTATGCCTGCTTTCACCCTCATTCACCTTCTATTTAAAGTGATTTACATCAGTTTCAGCTAATGTAACTGATTTTAGGGAGTAAAAGTCTGTTGTGTTGCTGAGTGGAGAAAACCAGTTGGTCTTAGAATGAGCTGTCTAATTAAAGGACCTTTTTTTTCTCTTTTTACCATATCATCAGTATTATTATTATCATTATTATTATTATTAAGCAGCAGCAGCCCTCCTGCTTTCTGCTCTTTATGTTTCATTCAGAAAGTTGTCTTTTTCCTTTTTCTCTGCTGAATTTTTTGTTTGGTTTTGTATTTAGTTTATTTTAATTTTAGTTTATTTATCTATTTTTCATTTTTTTCTTGGCTGAGAAAGGAGAGGGTTTTGATTTTGTTGCACATTCAATATTCTGCCAGAATGCAGTTGTATTCAACCCTCTGCCAAATTTAAAAGCTTTACTACACAGGTATGAAGGAGGTAGAGTTCTTTTTAGTTTTTTTTTTAAGCCACTTCATAGCTGTTGAGAAATAAAGGAAATGGGTTTAATGGAAACTACAAAAAATAAATAAATAAAATAAAACAAAACAAAAAAACCCAAAAAACTCTGTTCTCTCCATCAATATGAAAAGTTTGTTTTTTTAATCTAAAAATGTAACTTGGGTTTTCTGCACATTTTTTTTTTTTCCCTTCTGAAATTTTATATATTAGATAGTAATATAAAGTATATTATTTATTCCTTGCTGGCCCTGTTGTATAATTTATTTTAGCAGTTTGTTTTTTAAAGCCTAAGCAATATATTGATAATACTTCAGGGTGGTCCGAAGTCTTGTCAACCTTACATATTGTTTTAAGTTTAAATATTCTTTGATAATAATAATGTAACATAAGTTATGTAATTATTATACCTCTAAAAAAATATGTAGGGTGACAAGACTTTCAAACCACATAGTATGATATATAAAATTGTGGAAGATAGACATATCAAAAATTTATCAATAAAAATAGCTATGTGCCACACTGTTTTGATTGGTACCATTATTGTTTGTGGCCTACCTTTTGAATGCGGCCTATGAAATCATGTCTCTCTTATAGTATATGGCCTACCATAAAAAGCATATTATAAGGTTATAATAATTACTGTTAACCTTAACCCTTTTTAAGAATTTTAGAATATTTTAGAATTAAATAGATCTCCGATTCATGTAAATTATTTTAAAATTATTTTAAAATTATTCTTAATTACTATATACAGCTTATGACTGAATTGAATTGCTTGAAATTGAATATATGTGAAAAAATAATTAGTTTCAATAAATTGCCTACTACTTATATCTATAAATATACTCTTACTGAGGTAGGACACATTCAAACCGGGTAGGCCACATTATAACAGCACCAGTTTTGATCTTGCCGGGTAACAATTTTCAAAAATGACCCATACTTTCTTCTCTAAAACAATAATATTATACAAGAAGTTACTTAGCAAATCACCTTTAACAGAAATAAGTAAAAATAAAAATAAAAATAAAGAAAAGTCAGTGGAGTGTCTATCATTGGTTTCAGCTGGACTGTGAGAGAGTCTATCCCTTTTCACTAGCACTAGACCAGGAAGATTGTTTTTGTGTCTGAGGTAGAGTGCCATACCACCCATCAGCTCCCCACTTTACCACATGGATCCAGGCTATGCTACTCCTGCATTGGGTTGGTGATGGCTGATATCGAAACTGGAACTTTTGTGTTTCCTAGGCAAAATGCTAAACTTGTGAATACATGTGTTCTTTACTGTTCAAGAATTGGGATTAAGTGTTTAGTAATCTATACATATATAAAGGCAGTTGTATGTATGTATGTATGTATGTATGTATGTATGTCCGGAGTAAACTACGAAAATAGGGCAATTAATGACAATAAATATATTACACATTAAGTATCACCAGAGCTTACTTTTTGTGAAAAAATATTGAAGATTTTATATATATTATATATATATATATATATATATATAATATATATATTGGGGAAAAAAATTCTTATGTCCCACCTTGTTTTTTTTTTACATGGGGATTTTTATAGGACATTCAGCGAGGATCCAACTCAGGATTAGTAATAATGGATCTTTTTTTTTATTCCCCCTCTACCCAGGCGATGCTGGGTAGCCGCTTTAGTATCTAGTAAAGTTAAATAAAGAGCATTTATTAACTCTTGGAAATCATATTTCCTACTAAACATAAAATTTATCTGATTATTTCATAAAACAATTGGGAAATTACATAAAGCCTCTAAAATGAATTTTTGTATCATTAAAGAGTCAATCTTCTAGAATTTTACCTTTTTTTAATCTCAAAACATTTTGATGAGGCATATTTTAAGTGACACAATTTGTAGTAACATTAGTGAATCTTTGATTAAAAAAAAGATTTCTACAAATAATGGCTGACTAATCAGTGACTGGAGTTTTCATGTAGAATTAATAAGAGTTCATTTCTAATGTGAGAAATATTTGAGGACAAGTTACTTTAAAAAAAAAAAATTATTTTTTATCTTTGTTTCCTGGCATATCTACCTTTATGGGTTATTTAATGCCAAAGTCTTCCTTGTAGATACTGAACTGAAACATTGTAGTAAGTGAGTTCGAACTACAGACACGTTATGTTCACTTTGGACTAATACCCTTAGGAAAGGTATGAATCTATCATCCACCTAACTATGGGTTAAATAGTACTAATACTGTTCTTTCTACAATGCTTAATTGGGTAACCAATTTGATTCGGCATTAAATGACCCGGAAAGAGTTGATATACCATAAAACACCCCAACCAACCACCAACCAACAACCAACCTAAAAGGTGCAATTGGTGGCCATTTAAGCAACAGCAGGTACTGTAAACAATCTGAGTCCTTTGTTTATCAAATGACTTGATTTGGCATTAAATGACCTGAAAGGGTTGCTATGTCGTAAAACAGATTCAACTCACACACGACTGATTGAATTCTTATAGAATTAACAAAGATAATGACATTATTTCATCAGAAAACTGAACAAAAGAAATGCCTAATTCTTAATTGTCCTTTATGAAAGGGAATTTTATGATAACATAGTTTCTGTGTGATATAGTGGGAAGCTGATGGTAGATGTAGTGCTCCACTTCAATATACAAAAGCAATCTCCCTAGTCTAGTGTCTAGTAAAACTGGATAGACTGCCTGGCTGATAGTGACAACAGGCTCCCTGCCTTCTTTACTTAAAAAAAAATATATTCCTCTATAAGATCTCATAGCTGAATACTTTCCTATTTTTTTTTCCTATGTCAGTTTAAATTTTAAGTTTCAATGTTTACTAGAGGGCTATGGATATACACAATATGATAATTCAATATTACTTACATTGATGTGTTTACTTAAGAGTTTGCTATTTAGTTCAATATTAAAAAGTATGATAATCTTGATTTAACTCTCTCTTGGGTCTTTTTGTTTTTTCTTTTCATTATGTTCCAATTAAACAGATTAGCATTATTACTTCTGCGCACGTCACCTCCTCATCTTTCTATAATTTTTCTGTCCTTTTTCTTTTTCTTTCTTTATAATTAAAATGGAACGGGTTCATTAATTTAGTTGAATTATGAACACTCATTAAGAATTCGGTGGATAAGCACACCAGATAATCAGGGTTTACATTTTTTGCGTTTCACTTGGCCAATTGGATGGTTTCATTTTTAACCAAAGGTGTTGCAAGATGATAACGGTCCGTACAATTAAGGAACCCATATTAATATATAGATGTATTGTTTAATTATATTAAGGAGGTCAGAGTTGGAAGTCAGAAACAAAATTTTTGTGTTCTGACTCCACATCTCTGCTCTGCAACACTGTTGATCTTAAGAAAGGCATGAATCCATGTATTAATATATAGATTAAAACAGAACATTTCTTTGAATTTTTTAGATGAGGCTTGATAATTAGTCTTATTTGTAATTATTCGGACTATAAGGGTTAATCTTAGTAACAAGTCTCTACATAATATGTCTGACTAATATTAGATCATTATAATTTAGTAAGAGATAATAGAGAAGAATTTTTAATTTTAACAGAGGACTAATTTGGTCAGTAAAAGTAATTCATAAGTCTCTTCTGTTTTGATCTATATATTAATACTGTTCTGTTTTAGTATTAATTTGTATTATTCTGACATTTGTCTCATCTTCATTGTTATCTGTACAATGTTCAGTCCTATGCGCCCTCCGGCCTTCTTCAATTGGACACATAGTGTAGTGATAAAGGAGTTTAGGTTAAAACAGTTCTAAGTGACAGTTATAATCTCTAGACTGCAGGTTCAATCCTGGTCAGGGGCAGCAGTAACATAGAATAATAATAACACAGCTTAACACCTGTACCCCAGCTATGGTTAGCGGAATGAGAACGGGATATCCTGGACTGAATAAAGGGTTAGTTTCAAAGTTCTGTGATGGCTCCTGATTGCGACAAGAAATAACTGAAGAAGGCCAGAGGGCACATCGGCTGAAACATTGTACAGATAACAATGAATAAAGATGGAGACAATAGTCAGAATAATACAAATAATACTAAAACAGAACAGTATTAAATAATAGATTAAAACAGAAGAGACTTATGACATTACTTTACTGACCAAATTAGTTCTCTGTAAAAAAAAAATTTCTTTTGTATTATCTCTTACTACAAAATTAATAATGTCTAATATTAGTCAGACATATTTGTTAGAGATTGTTACTAAGATTAACGCCTTTGTCTGGCATTTCCCAACAACGACCTCACTGCTAATGACACGACAAACAGGTTTGTAA
>JALAJA010000444.1:0-45519 GCA_023376005.1 Doryteuthis pealeii | reverse complement strand
CTCTAGCAGCAAGGTATAAGGTAGAGCAATTATCAACTTATCAGGCTCTGCAATACAAGAATAAGAAAGAAAGAAAAGTGAAAACAAAGAGGAAACACTATTAATAAAACAAACCTGAAAAGAGAAATAATATAATGACATGTGGATATAGATCTCTAACTCGAGAAAAAAAGGAAAAGAAAATAAAAAGAAAGAAAGAAAAAAAGAAATTTTATATGTCTTAAGGAAAAATAAAATATTTTAACAGCCAAGGCAAGCTTATAGAAATAAATACGATGAATAAAAGAATGAAAGTTTCAAAGAATTATTTATTTTCTGTTGCTTTTACCAGTTTGTAGAAAACTAACAAAAAAATGAAAAATCAATTATTCTAACATAACGTGAGAGCACCAGCAACCGAATTCACGTGCTCCCTCTCACGGAAAGACTTCCTTTTATTACAAACTACAGGTGGTTTCAAATTCGACATGTGTAATGAATGACAGTGCCAGATTTGTTTTATTATATCAGTTCGAGTGATTTCAAAATAAAGTGTTTTAAAACCAATTGCTTTAAATGGACAGTTTAAATATCTTGATAGTAAGCAACACAATTTATTCAATCAATGTTACGTAACCTTCCATAGTCGTGGATTCTTTTTGCGGTTGAAATGATATTCTTTAAAATGAAAATAAAAGAAAACATATTAAAACATGTAAGAAAAATAACCGTTTCTTTACAAATATCTTTCTCCAGACCGATGAGCTGTGGTGGAAATTATTCGAGAACCAATTTAATAAAAATGGTCAAATATAAAGAAATATGCCTAGTAGTCTTTTGGTTTCTTCCTCTCCCCTCTTCTCTCAAAACATATAATATTATATATAATATATATATACTATATAGTTATGTGGATGTGGTGTGGTGGTGTGTCAATGTGTGTGTGTTGGATGTGTGTGTGCTGTGTTACTTTCTAACTTGTCAAGTGTTTTTTAACTTAGTGATAACGATTTGAAAAAACACGTTTTCAAAAGTAATAATAGAGTTGATATTTATCTTCAAGCCCAATGCTGCACGTGTATCAAACAGCGTGCTGAATTAAATATCACTTCATTTATTTGTGAACTGAACTAAGCGATATAAAAAAGCTCCTTCCATACACATAAAATAGTTGCAACACGTCAAGATGCGATAATAATTTTTTGTCAACAGCAAAAGATTATGAAAAATTGCACTAATCTTACGGTAAAGTACTTTTAAATGCCAAAATTTAAGTTATATGTAAGGACAAAAATTTGTTCTTTTTTTTTTTTTTTGTATAACGACAAATACTTGGAATTGTCTCTTATACTTAAACGTAAAATAACCCACTCTCTGTTTAAAGTAAAAACGACCCCTGCCTATATAACGAAAGAGAGAAAAAAGGAGAGAGAATAAAGGGAGAGAGCGTAACTCTGTATAGTTGACTAAGACAATGCGAAGAAGGTTTTGCGTGGGCTTGGCTGAAAGCCTGCTGCTGTTGCTATACAGATCTACTCCCCTATCAGTGCCTGGCTGCTTGCCCGTATACAGGCTACCCACCTTCAGTTTGAGATGCCCTATAGAGAGTGAAAAAGGCGAGATGGTTAATATAAAGACAGAGAAAGGTCAAGATTTGACTTAATTGGCAAATTACAACTAACTAAAACCAATTAAAGTGCGATTTTTTTTCCCAAACATTATAGTAATAGCCCTAAAACTAAGAATAATTAAAGACCAAATTTTCGTTTGTGATCAGGTCACCAAAAAAAAAGCCTTAAGACATTTTAAAGCTGAAAATTCTCAGCCTTTAGTATATTAATAATTAAATAATGAATAATAAATAATAATTATATACTATATAATATGATATATATATATATATATATATATATATATTATAATATATATAAAAATAAATGAAATTTAATCCCACCAGTATTAATATGATTATAATGAGTAAAAAACAAAGATGTTTACAACTGAATAGCGCTCATCAGGAGAGAAGTGTGCAAACCGTTTCGGGGCCATCTCTCGACGTTTAAAAAGCAACACCCGCGCCATTTTCCTCACTAATATGAGACCCTTCGCATTAAATATGTATTAGTGAGGCATGGCCGGTGCTTGCTTTTAATCCATCGGAGGATGGCCCGAAAACGGTTGCACACTTTCTCTCCTGATGAGCTACCTAATTCAGTTGTAAAATCCTTTTGTTTTCATTATTTGATCATATTCATTACACACACACCACACAATATATAATATAATATATATATATATATATATATGTGTGTATTGTTGTGGGCTCACGTTAAAGTTTCAAAAAAGTTATCCTATTAGTCCATAACTATATTTTATTATCCACCCACCTCACCGCGCGTGTTTTACTATTACCTTTACTCCTAAAGCACAAAGCAAAAAAAGTAGTATGATTGTAAAACCACAATGCTGGCCATGAAAAATCAGCAACCCCAATAATTGGTCGTGCACTTTTACCGCGTTCATGATCCCATGACGCCCGATGTATGTAGCTGGCTGGGATAATGGGCACAAAAAAGAAAAAAATTTACAGAGGATTTATTGATGTTGGATATAAATTGATCTCGATTGCCAGCGAGATTTAAAATAGAAAAGATAGAAGATATATTTACTTGGCTTGATTTCCGAATATATATGGACAATAAAAAACTATATAATTATATCACTCTACAAACTGTTATGAAACAATGAACGTTCATTCTGAAATATCTGAAAAATTTTGGGAGTGCCTGTTTCTTTCACAAAACGTACATTATACCATCTGTCGATAATCAAAAGCGTGCAAGAGTGTTACCAACTCATTGTTAATGGCATGAGTAAATTATAGAGATGCAGTTCGGCTTAACCGAAACTACGTCACTGCTTATGTGATAATTACACCAGAATTGCGTCATTTTATCCAATTAAATTTCTATATAGTGTATAATATATATTAATTTGGGAGATATGTTGCTTAATTTGAAAGTCGTACCTAATTTTTGAAAGTAAATTAGTTAATAGATTAATTAATTAGCGGCAATGCCTATGTTAAAATAAGCTAAACCAAATCGAGAAAAATCAATCTCTGTTTGTACAGGTTTCGCCTATTAGGCCTCATCAATGAGCATAGCAGAGGATTGATTTTATTCTCGATTCTGTTTACAGCCGTACATAAAAATAGAGTAGCCGCCTAATTAATTAATTATTAACTAATAACTTCTCTAAAACTAGGGTACGGACTTCAATAAGCCACATTTCTCCCCCAAAAATCTTCGGCATAGAAAAAAGCATATCATAACCACCACCGCGGGTGATTTACTTCTCATAATATATTATAGAGTATATATATAGATATATAATATACAATACTATAATAAATATAATATTGAGTTTAAATGGTGTTGTTGTGTGTGTGTGTGTATCGGTGTGTTTCCATGTGGTTGTACATTTTGTGGTTCGATGTCGTGGTGTTTTGAAGGTTTCATTGTGATTCTGTTCCCTTTAATTGTAGTTGACGAACATAGACTTATCCCAGAATACGTCTTGAAAATCTTCTGTTGACTGATCCGCTGCGGAATAATCATCGCTTTTTTAAATGTAACATCAAAGAAATTACATATGAATCAACAAAGTGAAATTTTTATGTTCCAACGCAGTACGACTCCGACATTTAAAACAATTATAACGCTCTCCAAGCGTTACGAGCGGGCAGGACATATGCGGAACATATTGCATGTACTTTTGTGGTAGGCAAGAGAAGGAAAAAAGAAATGAAGGAAAGAGCAGAGAAAAAGGAGAGAAAATATAGGAAGAACTAATAAACAATTAAGAAACACTTGAAAAAGGAATCGCTAAAATTAAGAAGAAAAGACAGAACAAAGTAAAACAAGAATGAAATGATGAAGAACTGACATGAGATTGAGAAAGAAAAACGAAGAACAAAAGAAAGAAAGAAAAGGACGAGTAGATATCAAAATTTAAAGAATACGATAGCACGAAATTTGAAACACCCAAAAGAGAGGTTAAAGGCCAACGAGCACTACAGAAAAACGGTAGAAATGGAAAAAAAACGAAGCAAAGTAATGATTGGTAGACGGAATAAGAAACATGAAAAAAGGGTCCTAAAAAAGATCATTGATAGGTAGACAAATATAAAGCCCCAAAACAGTAATGAGTTAATGATAGTATAGATCAGAATCCAAAGAAGAATCGAAAAAAAAGTCTTCCTAAAAAATATTGATAGGTAGACAGCAATTAAAAGCCCCAAAAAGTAATGATAGTAGACAGAAAGTTAAGAAGAATGAAAAAAGGTCCTAAAAGTACCTGATAGGTAGACAGAAGTGAGTAAAGGCCCAAAAGAGTAATGATAGGTAGACATAAATAAGAAGGAATTAAAAAACAAGTCCTAAAAAGTACTTTGTATAGGTAGACAGAATATCAAAGACCCTCACAGCTAGCAGCCGACCTAACACACATGATAGGTAGACAGAATAAGAGTAACGAATGTTCACAAAAAACGGTCCTAAAACAGTATCTTGACTTAATAGACAGAATATAAAGGCCCCAAAATAGTAATGATTGTAGTGACAAGAATAAGGAAGAATGAAATTAAAGTCCTAAAAAGTATGATAGGTAGACAGAATATTTATAAGCCCCCAAAAAGTAATGATAGGTAATAGACAGAATAAAGAAGAATTACAAAAAAGTTCCTAAAAAGCTATTGATAGCGTAGACAGTAATATAAAGTGCCCCAAAAGTATAATGATAGGGTAGACAGTAATAAGAAGGAATGAAAAAAATCCAGCAAATGGAGAAGAATCGGAAGAAAAAATTAAATGAAAATGCATGAACAATTAAGGGAACTTTACGGAAAACGAAAAAGAAAAGAAAGAAGAGAGGAAAGGACGTGGAGGAAAAGTGATGAACAAGTAAGGATATAAAAATAGTGAAACATTGACAGTCTGAATGGAAACACAAAAAAAAAGGTTAAAGAGACGAGAAAATAAAAGCTAAAAGAAAAAGGAAAAAATTAAGGAAAGGAAAGTAATCAGAAACAAGTAGTAAGCAAAGTAATGCAGAAAAGAAAGAAAAGACAAATGAGAGGGAAAAAAAAAAAAATGTAAGAATGCTGACGAGAAGTGTCAAAAATGAAGAAAAAATGAGAAATGCCCAAAAGAACTGATAAGAAACGAAAAAAAAAAACGAAATAAAGAATGAATGAAAATTATATAGAATCAGAGAAGCAATGAATAGATAAGGAACAACATAAATAAATAAATAAAAACATAAGAAAAAGAAAGGAAAGAAGGAAAAAAGAAAGAAAGAAAGGAGAGAAGAAAAAAATATTATGAGAGGAGTTATACAATGAGAACCGTAAAGAAACGCTAAAACAGGAAGTAGAGCAACAAAACAAAATGAAAAGAAAAAAAAAGAAAGAATTAATGAATGAAGTGAGAAAGAAAGAATGAATGAATGAATGAAAGAGAAAGTCAAAAAGGAGAAGCTTGAAAAATACTAGAAAACAAATAAAGAAATAAAGAAAGACTGAATAAAAGAATGAATAAATAAGGAATTCAGGAAGGATGAAGAAAAGAAGAAAGAAGAGAAAGAAAAAAAAGACCAGAGAAATAAAGATATGGAAGCCGTAAAGGATGAAGAAAACAATAAAAAAAGAAAGACTGCATGATGAAAGAAATTGTAAAGAAATAAAGATGAAAACACGCTGAAAAAAAAGAAGGAAAAAAAAGAAAGACATAGATTGTAAGGAATCAGAAGGTGAAAAGAAATGTAAAAAAAAAGAAAAGAAAAAAGCAGAAAAAGGAAGAAAGGAAGAGAGGCTGAATGCATGAATGAATGAATTTCAGAAAGGACGAGGAGAAGAATTATAGAAAGAAAGAAAAAACGAAAAGCAATCAGAGAAAATAAAGGAAGTTGGAAAGGAAGAAAATGTCTAAGAATGAAAGAAGAAAGAAAGAATGAATGAATGAATAGAAAAAAAATGGAAAGAAAAAAATAAAGAAAAAAATAAAGAAAAAAATAGAGCGCTGGAAAAATATGAGGAAAGAAGAAGAGTGAATGAATGAATAGATGAAAAAAATTCAGGAATGAAGAAAGAAAGAAAAGAGGAAAGAATGAATGAATGAATGAAATAGCAAAAAATGGAAAGAAAAAAGATGAACGAACGCTGAAAAAAATGAAGGAAAAGAAAGAAGAGTGAATGAATGTATCGATAAATGAATTTCAGGAAGAAAGAAGGAAGGAAAGGAAGAATTAATGAAGGAATGAAGAAATAGCAGAAGACGGAAAGAAAGAAAAATGAACCAATACTGAAAAAAATAGAAGAAGAAAGAGTGAATTAATGAATAGATGAATGAATTTCATGAAGAAAAAAGAAAAGATAGAAAGAAGGAAGGAATGTAGAAATAGCAGAAAACGGAAAGAAAGAAAGATGAACGAACGCTGAAAAAGAAAGAGAAGGAAAAGAAAAAAGAAAGAGTGAATTAATGAACAGATGAATGAATTTCAGCAAAGAAAAAAGAAAAAAAGAAAGAAAGAAGGAATGTAGAAATAGCAGAAAACGGAAAAGAAAGAATGAACGAACGCTGAAAAAGAAAGAGAAGGAAAAAAAAGAAAGAGTGAATTATATGAACAGAAATGAATTTCAGGAAGAAAAAAGAAAAAAAAGAAAGAAAGAAGGAAGGAATAAAAAATAGAAGAAAACGTGAAAGAAAGAAAGATGAACGAACGCTGAAAAAGAAATAGAAGGAAAAGAAAAGAAAAGTGAATTATTGAACAGATGAATGAATTTCAGAAGAAAAAAAGAAAAAAAAGAAAGAAAAGGAAGAAGAAATAGCAGAAAACGCAATGAATGAATGAAAGAAAGAAAGAAAGAGAAAGAAAGAAAGAAAGAAAAGAAAGAAAAAAGAAAGAAAGATAAACTAGCACTGAAAAACATAGAAGGAAAAGAAAGAACGAAAGCAAGAAGGAAACAAACAAACAATTAGAATGATTAATAGCTGCACCTATGGAAGCACTTGGTGGATATATATGGTGATGAAAAAAAATTTAAATAATTTTTTTTTTTGAATTCATTGTGTTCTCGAAGATTCCTTGTTTCCAAATCGACGCAAAACATCTATTTCCGTTTATTTTTTTAAAAGACTTTTCACAACTGACTCAGCACACACAAATATAAACAGAAAAACAGACAAAGAATTATGGAAGATATTTAATATTCACTGTATTTTCTTGATCTCCGAAAATAGAAATGTCTGGCGTCAGAATGACGAATGCGATTATTTCAACATCCTTATTATTATTTTACTCCTTGGAAGATTCAGGTAGCGCCCCATGTGAAATGGTTATCGTCGTAAGAAACGAACATGGGGACTCGATTTCAAATTCTGAACGATGCTTGTTGCATTTCACATCGAACTAATATATATTTACCAACCTCTTCGCAAGAGTAGGATGTGACACAGTCAGTTTTGTAAACGGAGGTTAACAGTTTTGAATTCATAGTTTACATTCTTCTCAACTGGTTGCCTAACCAAAGTTAAAGAGCCCAGTCCCCCCTACTATTTACCCATAGCTAGAGAAAGAATAGTTTGGTTTGGTTTGGTTTGTTTCACGACATATCAACCTCGGTGGGTCATTTAATGCTAACAAAGTTGTGAAATAAATTCACTCTTAATGCATAATACAATTTTGCTTATAAACTCATGTTTTTCTATTCAACCCATAGATAGGACCCTAACAGGTACTACCACTCCGGGTCAGAGTGGACCAGGGAGCAATTATGATGAAGGGGTACTCCACATTCCCCAAATCTCCAGAACTGGAACCTCACCATCAGATAGAGTTTAACGTCATTTCCATCTGCCACCTCCTTCTAGCATGATAAGAGGGATTGGGAGTTGCCATGAGGGCAATAGGGTTGGGGCAATCATATAGATGCTAGGGCTCGATGTGGCCAGCCGATTGATCGCCCGGCTAGCCGAAGAAAAGCTTAAAGTAGAATATTACAAGCCATGGATTGCTCAGCCACATGGGTTCTATCCTCAAGCATCACGGGTCGCCACCCACGGCCAGCATGTGGCTACATTGGGGGAGTCTTACCCCTCTGCAGAGGTGCAGTCGGTGCATTCTAACGTCCCAGCCGACAGAGCGGAGAGAATAATTGGATGTATACCATCCCCAAGGATATTAGCGCTATGCGAAATGCAAATAGATTCGCTCAGAATCTGAACTCGTCGTGCCGTGTCCATTTTCTACGGCGATATCCATTACACCACGCTCATCCATAAATAGCGCTAATATTTTGGGGACATATATTCTTCCAACTATTATCACTCAAGCTATAGGTAAATAATAGGGCAGATTAGGCCCTTTATCCGTACTATTAATCGCTCTAAGAGATGGAAAACTGGTGCGAAACCAATTAAGCTCTACTCTAATTACCATGTGCCATATCCTGCTTTTACGGTGGGATTAACAAATACATAATCTTTGCAAGTTTTTCAATCGAGTTGTAACTGGCGGTTTTCATTGTGTTGAAATATTTTTTCTGTATATAAAGCGTACTGTAATCCCCCACTTAAACTTATAGTCTAAGCGAGGTCATGTGGTTTACACCGCAGCCAATCAACAGCCCGAATACGTAGGTAGTTAACTATTTAATCGCTGATATTGCCAGCCGTTCATTTGCATTATATTCAACAGTGACGAACGGACCTGCAACACTAGGGGACACCAAGGAACAACCAAAGGATCACACTAAGGGATATCAAGGAGCCTCCAAGTATTTCCTCATTAAGTATCGCGCTCTGCTTAATACAAGGGATCTCTGCTGGAAAGTGCTTTTGTTTAAGGAATAAGGATGGCTACAAAAATCGGTGCTGCTTTTGAAGAAAGGGGACAAACGACTTTTTATACAACAAAATATTTACTAAGTATATAAAACATTAAACAAATATCAAACAGGGATATACATTAAATGGAACAACAAAACGAGTTTTAAAGAGTCCAAAGAGTCCAAAAAGAATTCAAAGAGTTCAATGTGTTTGGTAGGTAAAAGGTAGTTTAAGAATTAAATGTAATTAAAGGGTTAGATGTTGCAGATAAAAATGCCTGCGGAACTAAGTTGAAATCCTTGAGAGTTCTGTTCCTCGTAACTTGTTGAGCCCTGTATAATTGGTTTTGGGGGCGCGTTCACCGCTTTATCTTCTAACGTGGTGAGGATTCCGAATCATCACCGTCTGGGGCTTCCAACGATACGGAGCAAGTGTAGCTAGCCAATATTAGAAGCAAAAAGAGGCCGAATTCTTTAGTGCCGCCAATTTTATAGTTGGCAACATGTGACCCTAAGGGACTGCTGCTAGTGTTTAGTGAAGTGTATATATAAGATAGATAGATATATAGATAATAGATAGATAGATCAGAACATGCTGAGATAGATAGAGAAATTAGTGTGTTGTCGATAGGTTATCCAGGTTTGAACATAAAGAACCCATCTTTTCACTTGGAGACAATGATACCTTATTGATAGATGATCAAAGTTTCGACATAAATTAGGATACCTTAACTAAGAAGGAATAGTATGTTTTCAATAGGAGATCCAGTTTGGAACACAGAATAGGATCCCTTTAGTGAAGTGAAGCAATATCACCATTCCCTAAATAAATTTTCAGAAAAGAGTGTAGTTTCAGTCGATACTTCTTGTAGAAGAAAGTCTGTAGTATTCCATGAAATCGTCCTCTGTAAGTCTTGATCGCAGTAAGTCCAATTTGCAGGTAATTCCAGGACAATTACCAACGATCTTAAATGCGCTCAATATCTTTTTTCAGTGGCCCACTTTTACCGGAACTCCTGCTGCTGAATTTGGTAAAGTCCATAAATATGAGTGGCAATTTTGCGTACAACTTATACTTGAGATAATCCATCAACTACAATTCAGTCAGGAACGGGTGAACCGTTTTTATTTAAAAATCCCGGAGAAGTGTGTGGGTATTATTTTCCAGAATATTTTATATGCACCACGTATCAGTATGTTCAAATTGTATTCGCTTGCACAATTCCCAGTGGATCATCTTCCCCACCCAGTTGTATCTGCTCCTGTTCGAGTTTGCTGCATTTGCGTATTATGTGGTTTCCAGTTCCGTTCCGCCCTTCGCATATTCTACAGTTTCCATTCTCTTGGGTTTTTTAATCTATTTTAGATTTTTCCATCAATCTTATGGCGTTATTTTGCGATACTATTAATAATAACTTCGCTTATCGCCCCTTTTTATTTTTCTTCAGGTCTATGACCATATCATCTTGTGTGCAGTATCCATTTTTTTTATTACTATTTTGAGTTTTTCACACCAGTGTGAGCTGATGGTTCTTCAATGGGGTTTTCGTGGCAACAAGTCTGCTCATGCCTCTAGGACTCTCCTGAGTATTCTAGCTCACTTCAACATCATTGTAGTCTGGATGGTATCAATTCTTCCTCTGTTATCTAGTTCTTCTAGTCTCTTTTTCAAACTTGTGGGGACTGTTTCAAGTGCACCAACTACAATTGGTATCACTTTCACCATCATATTCCACAGCTTTTTCAATTCTCTAGCAAGGTCAAGGTATTTTTCTATCTTTTCATTATTATTATTATTATTATTATTATTATTATTATTATTATTATTATACCAGACTTAACCGATGGCCTTTCACTGAGTCTGAGTGACAACAAGCCTCTTCAGATCTCCAGGACTCTTATGAGTATTCTAGCCCATCTTACCGCAGTTGTCTGAATATTCTCAATTCTTCCTTTGATTTACAATTCCAGCAATACATATAGCAAAATATAAGTACCAATATATCCAACGTTGAAAACACTGGTTTACGTTAGATCATCTTATCTATTCAGCGATGAACCTATTCAATATTATATGGGTGAGCATTTAAGTAACAGCAGTTGCTGTAAGCTACCTGACTTGATTTAGCATTAAATGACCCGAAAAGGTTTGATATGTCGTAAAACAAAACAAACAACCAACACAACAAACTGGGGTTGCATAGACAGATAAAAGCACAAAGGGGCAAAACGTGTTGCATTTGTTTGGGAAGATAGTCCGAGTGCCCAGATATATATTTACCGACCCCTCCGCACAAGCAGGATGTGACACAAGGTCAATTTCTTAAGCGGAGTTTAACAGATTTGAATTAAGAGTTTTCATTCTCCTAGACCGGTTGCCTAACCAAGGTTAAAGAGCCCAGTCTGCCCTACTATTTACCCATAGCTGGAGGGAGAGTAGAATTCATACCTTTCCCAAGGGTATTAGCGCTAAGTGAAATGCAATTACCACGTCCAGGATTTGAACTCGGGGCGACGAGACCATTTCCCATGACTTTAACCATTACACCACTCGCTTCCTAAGTGCCCATATAAGCAACGTCATGTCGGATGAGACATTAGAATACACCGACTGAATATCTACAGTATGAACCCCCTAAATGGGACCACCTCTTGGCCGTTGGTGGCGACCTGGGATGATAACGCTGGTAACGGAGCAGTCCATGACATGCAACAGTCCACTTTGGCTCTTCAGTTTGGCAAGACGGGCGATCGGAGAGACCCCCTCTGATTAATCGCCTGGTCATATCATGCCCTAGCACCTGCATTATTGTCCAAAACGGTATTGCCTTTACGGCGAACTCCGAACACTTTTTATCATATGTGCTAGAAGCTCTGGGGAGTGTGGAGTACCCCTTAATTGCAATTACTCCCAGGGCCACTCTGACTCGGATTGGTAGTACCAGTTAGGGTCCCATCTATGGGTTTAAAGAAATGTATTCTTAGTGCCCTGGGTATGACATTAAACTCTATCTGATGTTGAAATTCCAAATCTAAAACTCTGGGGAATTTGGAGTATCCCTTCATCACCATTACTCCCAGGTCCACTCAGACCCAGAATGACTGTACCTATTAGTGTCCCATCGACGGGTTAAATAGGAAAAATGAGTTTTTAAAATGTGTTTAAAAAATTGAGTTTTAAAAAGTTGAATACCCATCCAGAATGAAGAAAATAAAACTTCCTCGGCATAAAATAACTCAACAAGCGTTTACATGCCGTAAAATCGAACCAACCAACTCATATAACCATGACTTCATTTGCATCTATTTTGGGATTCTGCTAGTGGGGAGTGGTATCGAACCAGGAACCTTGGGATTCCGAGGCGGGTGCTCTACCAACTGAGCTCAACTAGCAACTCGAAAAAATTAATTATTTATTCAGACTCCATTTCTGTTCTACAATCTATTAAAAGTAGAAAACTGGATAACCCTCTAATCACTAAACTTTTAAACAAACTTAACTCCATTAGCCATAGCAAGAAAGTGATATTCTTCTGGATTCCAAGCCATATAGGAATCCAGGGAAATGATAAAGCAGATTCATTAGCTAAATCTGCACGTGACATGATACCAGACAAAAACTACAAAATACCATACAGTGATATTAAACCAAAAACCAGAAAATAATGACAATCAAATGGCAGCAATTATGGAATGAAAATCCCCAAAACAAACTCTACAAACTACAGCCCAACTTAATAGAAAGGACACCTGATTCTAGTAATACCCGAAAAAAAGAAACCACTATCACCCCGCTACCCATTGGCCACACTAGATTAACCCACTCCTTCATTTTGAAAGAATCTCCACCTAAATGTTCATGTGGAAATCGATACACAATAAAACATATTCTGATTGAATACACACACCTCTCCCACACTCGAAGAAAGTTCTACAATGTTGACAGCATGGACAAACTATTTGGAAAAATAGATCCCAAGAGGATATTAAACCTTTTGAAAAGAACCGGCCTCTTATCAAGGATGTAAGTTCATAGACCTACAAAAATCCCCCACTCACTCTCTTGATGTTAAAATTCTCAACAGAAAACTTGATTACAGCAAATAAACTCCTATACATTTTTGAATACCTATTTACCAATAGAAGTATTCGGCATAAAATAATCCAAGGGGTTGACATGCCGTAAAACCGAACCAACCAAACCAACTAAACAAACTGAGCTAAACCGGTCCCTGATATACTTCCTAAAAAATATGCAACAATCAAATTTTTGTAACGATATCGGGAGAATGCTCTAGCGATTAAACACCACATTACTGTTAGAAATCTGTATAATACTGAGATTTCTTGGTATTTAAGGGGTCTTGCTGTCCCTTGGGCCTTAGTGATAACTATTCCAGACCCCTTTTTTCTGTGAAGGGAATAACTAATAATTGTAATGAATATAAATTTGAATGATGAATTATTTTCTGGGGCGTCAGCAAATGAATGAAGGCGCCGTATGTATTATTTTCTTTCATTTATTGTCGTCAAGTTGTTTCTTTCATCCGGCACATGCGCAGAATAAGCTTTTTTATATTTCAAAAAGAGGCTTCGAAAAGTCTGGCCGACTGACTTCGCGCCTGGTCATTAGCAGACAGTATCGCCGGTTGTTTGAAGTGTGTATCAAATATAAATTGGTTGTGCCAGGCGCCAGTCGTCGACTGAGGCTGGGGAAAACATCAAACAGAACAAGACGGTCACAATAGGTTAGGTGGGGTGCGGTGGGGGTATTTTTTAAAGTTTTGACCAACCCAAACTAACGCGTATCGTCGATCTGACATTTTTAAATTTAGGATATACGTATTCAAATGAACAGTACAAAAAGCCGTGGGTAGAACCTAGAAAATAATACAGTGACAGACAAAAGACGATACTACTAATAATAACAAATAACAAATAATAATAACAATTTGACTAGCGAAAACGAGGCGATGGGAGAACGATTCTTGCAAGATCATGAACTTAAGCAATAATGCATATACTGAGTATATGAGGAACTGCGCAGAAAAAACAAGAGAGTGTAAGTAAATTCTGGTTATATCGAACAGTGCTTAGTTAACAATAAGCTTATATATAAACATATATATATTATATATATATTATATATATTATATATATATTATATTATATATATATATGTATAAACAAGGTTTGTTAGAATGGCTTTTTGCCGATAATTTTTTGGAGAATAAGTGCTTAATTGGAGTCGTACCTAATTTTGAAAATTAATCAATTAATAATGAATTAGGCGGAATACCTATTAAATGTATGGCTAAACAAATCGAGAAAAATCAATCTCTGTATGTACATTTCGGCCTATTAGGCCTCATCAGCAGCTATAGATCGGAAGACCGCCCTGTGCGTGATTTGAAACCGGACCGTCAAGCTGACAGGCCGATCCCATAACCCCAACACAAACGAACTTCTTAGATTTTATGATTTGTTTAGAGTAGGTTAACATTCCTCTTCTAGTGACTTTTTTATTACACGACGGTGTGATAAGTTGTAAACAAGGTTTGTTTAGAATGGCTTTTGCCGATAATTTTTTGGAGAATAAGTGCTTAATTGGAGTCGTACCAATTTTGAAAATTAATCAATTAATAATAATTAGGCGGGAATACCTATTAAATGTATGGCTAAAAATTGAGAAAAATCAATCTCTGTATGTACATTTCGGCCTATTAGGCCTCATCAGCAGAGCTATAGATCGGAAAGACCGCCCTGTGCATGATTTGAAACCGGACCGTCAAGCTGACAGGCCGATCCCATAACCCCAACACCATATATATATATATATATATATGTATATATATATATTTATAGTATATATTTTATGTATGATATATAATATTATATGTATATATATATATATTATATTATGTATATAGTATATATATATATATATATATATACATTATATATATTATATATATATATATATATATATATATATATATATATTATAATATATATATATATATATATATATATAGAGAGAGAGAGAGAGAGAGGACAGAGAGAGGGTGGGGGGAAGACAGATTATAATATATCATCGTTATATTTATAAAGGGCATTGTATGTATGTAATAAATGTAATAAATTTTAGTCATTTGTATGAAAACATTTTTCTAATTTTAAATTTCAAGAAAACTTAATAAATGTCGAAAACTGAAAAAAAGTTACTTACAAATTTAAGTTATTTTATTTAACTCAAAAAGTATATAAAAACTTTTTTTTTATTTTCGTAGTTTTAAAAACAATATTTTTATTTTTTATTTATTTTTTTATTGATGCAAAATATTTTCTTTTCTTATACATTTTGAATTATTTCTATTGACTTTAATTTTACCTACCAGAACCTGTGGATATACCACATAATGATAGTTTAATTATTACAATGGTTGATATGTTTACTTAAGAGCTATTTCAAAATAGTTGAATATGTAGAAATTATAATAATCTTCATTTAACTCTCTACCACTCTTTTTTCTTTCTTTCCTTCTTTTCATTTTCATCATGTTCGACTGAAATAGATTCGCGTTATCGCTTCCACGCATTCACCCCTCTCTATATATTTCTCCCTATTCTCTTACTTTCTTGCTTTGTTTCTTATATTTTTTCTGTGTAACATATATTTCCCTTTATTTCTTTATAACAAAAAACGGAATGTCCCATTAAATAGTTGAGGAGGGTAGACTCATGAGAATCAAGAATTCGACGGATAAGCTACACGATATAACCAGGATTTACATTTTTTCATTTCATCTTGGACGATTTGGACGGTCTCATTATTAACCACAGGGTGTTGTATGATAACGGTCATACAATTAAAGAAAATGAGTATTAATATAGAGATTAGTAAATTTAGTAGTAAGTTTTAAATGTCTGGATTGTGGCTTGTTGAAAATTACTTTTGGGATAAATAAAGATTTATTTAATCTACTTAAAAATGCATGATTAAATATGCACAATTTTGCGCAACATATGTTCTGATATTCTTACATATTTAAAAAATATATATATATATGATTCTTTTTCATTTAATTTAACTACACTTGATTAAGTTCCCTCTTTTTTCTTCAAAATACTCTTTCATAGTATAGGGTATGAATAATTTGCATAGCGTTTTAACAAAGCCGTGTTTAGTAAATTATAATATCATTGTTTTAATCTAAAACAGATTAAAACCAATCCTATGTATGAGTTTATATTGATATCAATTAGAATAAAGTGAAAATAAGAGCAATCTTTTTTGTGTTCGTATATAATTTCATTAGTCTTTCTAATTCAATAATTTATATTGAAACTTAAATACTTGTGCACAGAGGGCACATATTTGTGTTAGTCCAAATAAACATTTGATTTAGCTAACAAACATTAAATATATATTACATTTACATTGTAAATAAAATATCTAGCTAAATATTAAAACTTTTCCCAGATCCAAATGTTTTAAAACGTGTTCTGGTCAAACTATGTAAAATTTAGTTTGGTTTGGTTTTGTTTAACGGGCCTTACGGTCAAGTCTCATTGAAAGCACTGGTTTTCGCGAGATCATGAAGTTGAGTAATGTTGACCCTATTTAATAATTAGATGGGTGACCTTTTGAGCAGGCACCATGAGATACCGAATATCAAAATGATTTGAATCAGCATTAAATGACACAAAATGGGTTGATATGTCATACAACAAAAAGGTATCAAGTAACTGTTTTTTGTTTAACGGTATATCATTTATGTGGGTTATTTAATGCCAAATTATTTTTGCTTGTTTTGTATATATGTTTTGTAAGGGAATACTTTTTAGGTAGATATTTTGTTTTTATACAAACTTTTAGAGAGCAAGTTCACAGTCGGGAATCAATGTTGTTTTACATAGGTAATACAATTTAATGGCTATATTACATAACGAGTGATAATTAGTATAATTAGTTGTGGTAGAAGTTTAGTTTAAATCAGCGAAAATATTTCTGGAACAAGGCTATACAGTTAGATGTGAACTCACTACAGTAGTTAGAGAAAGGGATGTGAGTTTAGTGTAAAAGATATCGTCGTAGGAAATGGAATCGGTGACACGAGTTCAAATCGTGCACGAGGATACTTTGTTCTAACGACAGGGTAAATGTATGAATCTATTTGATTGATGAATTCAGAGTTTTCTTCTCCCAGACTGGTTGTCTAAACTAGCCCAGGTTAGACAACCCCTATGAGAAAAGAAAACTCTTAATTCAAACCAGCTTTACTCCAGTTAAAAATTCTCCTTGTGTCATATCCTGGCCGTAGTGGGATGGTTGAGTAAATATAAACAGTAGTTAGAGTGATTATTTTGTTTACTTACGGGTTTCGATTCTGAATTTTCTTTCTCCTTGACGTTTTATCTCACCAAAGTTAAAGAACACGGTATGTCTTAATATTCAATCACCCTGCCTGGGGATGTGAAATACGCCGACTGAACCTCTGCTGATGGATAGAATCCCCACAATGGTTCCGCATGTTGGCCGTGAATGGTGACCCATGATGCTTATGGATGGACTCTACAGAATGGTGGCTGAGTGTCTTTATGTTCTGGGTATGATGTTAAACTGCACCTAGTACTGGAGTTCCAATTCTGTATCTCTGCACAGTGTAGAGTACCCCAGATCCAACCTTGTGTAGAGTACCTCAGATCCAACCAACCAGTAGAGTACCCCAGATCCAACCAACTAGTGTAGAGTACCCCAGATCCAACCTTAACCGTAGTTGTATGGGTTAAATAGAAAAAAAACATGAATTTAGAAAAAAGTTTTAAAAAATGGATTTTTAAAAAAATTGAATAACCATCAAGAATGAATCAAACAAAACATTTTCGGCATAAAATAACCCAACAAGGGTTGACATGCCGTAAAATCTAAGCAAACAACCAATCTACTATTTAGCTTTATTTGGGTATGAGAGAACAAATGTATTCATGTATTTTCTGAAGGTCATTAACGCTAAGTAAAACGTTAACAGCCTTGTCCAGAATTAATCCTATATGATATCAGAAAGGTGTGGTGTAATGGTTAAAGTTATGGAAAATGGACTCGTCGCCCCGAGTTCAAATCCTGGACGTGGTAATTGCATTTTCACTTAGCGCTAATACCCTTGTGAAAGGTATGAATCCTACTCCCCCTCCAGCTATGGGCAAATAGTAGGGCAGACCGGGCTCTTTAACCTTGGTTAGGCAACCGGTCTAGGAGAAGGAAAACTCTGAATTCAAACCTGCTGAACTCCGCTTAAGAAATTGACCTTGTGTCGCATCCTGCTCGTGCGGAGGGGTTGGTAAATATATATATATTATATATGATATCAGAAACGTGAATTTGTGATGTCAGAGAAACGGACAGAAATATGTGGCGAATTTTTAATAAGATTGTTAACAATATCTTTATGATCATTGCCAATACATCAGTATGTTTATTAGTAGCAAAAAATAGTGATTCTTATTAGTAGAGACCAGAAAAGAATACATATGACTACAAAGCGGAAATGCTTGACGCTTCGTTGTCTGTCATCAGCTCAATATTTGACTTGAAGCAACGTGCCCTTTGCATTCAACAGCTTCTCTTCAAAAATCTTTGCTCTAATCATTAGCTCTTTAAAAACAAATCCTTGCTAAGATATTCATATATTCAGATTGCCCCTCCCCTATCTCAGCTGGCGTCAACTTTCAGGAGTTTGCCGACGCCAGAAAAGAATATTTCTCGTCCCAATGGCCAATTAAAAGGCCATTTTATCGCTCGTGCATTTTGTTCAAGAGACACCGTCGCAATTTTTCGCGTCCGTCCAAATTTGACTTTTATAGAAGTGCTGAGTTCATTATTGGGGTTTGTATTTTTAACAAAAGCAATTGAAGATGAATTGCATGAACAAAAAAAGAATTGGATAGATAAATTGCGAAAAATAGAAGATCTAAGAAAAAAATAATACGAATAGTTTTAATCTAGGCCGAGAAGCAGAGGTTTTCAAACTTTTTTAACTTCTACTAGCAAATATATGCACCCTCCGGGTGCAAGTATTTAAGTTTTAATATAATAAAATATCATATTAAATTAGAAAGGCTAATGAAACTGAATAAGAATGTAGATAAAAAGATTTGGAACAGAGGGGGTATGATTGAAAAATAGAACAACTTTGAAACTATTCCATCATTTTCCCTTACTCCCGTCTTTCATTGTTAAATTTTCCTAATTTAATTGTTTAGTTAAAATAGGAAGTAAAAAATAATATTAGTTATTTCTTCTTGTTAAGGGATTTCTTTTAAGATTTATCTCCGAGATTTTTGCTCATATTCATTAAGAAAAAAACAAACAATTAGAAATCAATAATACCAAGCGCATATTTAATAAAATTAAACTTTTAATATCAATATGCAAATTAGCTCTCCTGTTCACACTGTAACCTGCTATTTTGTTGCATATATAAATACAATTGCATGTTATTAGAATGTAGATAAAGTCAAAAGTATTAATAAGGTATAACAATTTTATCAATAACTAAGATTTAAATAAAAATAAATTCATCGTGAATGTGACGTCAATAACTAAGGGAATTGTGACTTGAGTAGTGATTTAGTTTCGGCTTCAGACAGTCAAACCCACAATCTCCATTATAATAAGATATGTACTAGGAAGAATATGTGCCCTCCGGTCGTACGTATATAACTTTTAATGTAATGAAATGTATCAAATTAGAAGAAAAAACTAAGGAAATTAAGTTAGAACGCATATAAAGTATTACCCTTATTTTTATTATATTTTAATTGGTTTCTATAAAGATAATTAATGGAATTAATTTTGATGTGCTGGAGAACAAAAAAAAGAAAAATATGAGAAATTAATAACACAAATTAATTAAGTATTAAACCCGATTTTGTTAAAACCTGTATACAAATTAACCTCTGCATATATTATATAAACCTTTATTTCTTTGTGATACATTAAAGGATTTCAAACGTACTAATAACATAAGCTGTGTTAAGGCAAATCTAACTCAGATTTTCATAGAGACATCGTCAATAAATAAAATTTATTCTATGAATTAATGATTTTAACTGTAAATTATATACCCATTGATAAACTTACACAATTCCTGAAGGTATTGTGACGTAAGCAGTCATGCTGATTCGGTGACAGACAGAGAGACACCGAATCTTTATTATAATAAGTCTTAATGAATCCCTGTCCCAGTTAGGCTGTGACACAAGGTAAACTATCCGCTTAGGAGCCACATGTTTCCAGGTTTGAAACGGTTCTCGCCATGAGTAGCACAGCTTGGTTCTGTGTGGCAAAGTGGGAAGCGAGAGGTAGGTTTGGCGTTCCACCTCAGACGCGAAAACCATCTCCCTGTTCTAGCGCTATTACATAGGGAATAGACCCAGGACCGTGAACAGAAGTTTTCAAACTTTTCTAACTGCTATATATATATATATATAATATATATATATATAATATATATATTGAGAGCACAGCACTCAATCGTAGAATGTGAAGGACTTTGTTTTACAATGGTATGAAGGATTTTGCAGCATCGGAGGTCACCAAGCTGCGTCAAGCCAGAGAAAGGACTAGAGTATTGGCTAGTGTCCCAGCAATACATTCAAATAATGCACACACTTGTTCCATCTGTGGACTTCTTTGCATGTCATTGGCAGGGCTGAAATGTCACCTGCGATTAACACACAAGGTTAGATGAAAGAGGTTGTCTGAACCTTGTTTGAATTCAATTATTTTTATACTGGTTGATTTATCTAAACTAAATAAACCAGTCTGATTACACTGGGAATTGAACAGGTGGATCCATGTATTTCCCTAGTGTGTTAGCACAAAGTGAACCGCAAACAGCCTCGTCCACGATTTGAATTAGAGTAGTGGGTTTTATGGCTTATGACGATAACCGTTACGCTAAGTGCGCCTGTTGTGCCTATATAATGGTTAGTATGAGAATAGTTTTGATTTACTCGGACTGTTGTCCTCATTCTTCTGGTATGTTGATTCTATGTAATATTAGTGTGGGAATAATTTTGATTTACTCGGACTATTGTCCTCATTCTTCTGGTATGTTGATTCTATATGATGTTAGTGTGGGAATAATTTTGATTTACTCGGACTATTGTCCTCATTCTTCTGGTATGTTGATTCTATATGATGTTAGTGTGGGAATAATTTTGATTTACTCGGACTGTTGTCCTCATTCTTCTGGTATGTTGATTCTATATAATATTACTGTGGGGATAATTTTGATTTACTCCGAGTGCCGTCCTCATCTTTATTGTGCTATTAAAAACACAACGTTTTGGACGATGAATTCTCCGACCTTCTTCGGGTGTTGCCTGTGTATCTGTATATATAGTAATGATCCAACCTGGGAAATCATTATTGATAGTTAGACTGTTGATCAATCAGGAGTCAAAGAACTTTTGATGATCTTTTCGACGCCCGTTTGATCAACAGTCAAACTATCAAAAAGGATTTCCCAGCTTGGGTCATTACTATACTCGGATACACACGAAACACCTGATGAAGACTGGAGAATACAGCGATCGAAAGGTTGTGTCTTTACATACCACAATAAAGATGAGGACAACAGTCGGTAACATCAAAGTTAATCACATCAAGTATCATCTCAAATATTCAAGTGTTAAGTTAGTATGTGTTAATCCAACTTCTCAGCCACGAGCAGTGGGTGTTTAGCTCAGTGGATAGAGCACTAGCCAAAGAAACCCAAGTTTCCTGGTTCGATACCGGTCCACTCCAACTCAGAGTATGAGTAGCAAAGATTGGATAATGTGATCTGTTCGGTAAAGAGGGGAGCTGACAGTAGGGAAGGCGCCCCCCTTTCTACAAAAAATTTCCATGGTATAGCGCTAGCGAAAAGAGGATAGACACCCTCGCTGTCAGGCTGATGTCGAAAATAGGCCACTATACCAACTTTACTTACTTACAGCTGGTTTGAATTTAGAATTTTCTTAGACGGTTTCCCCAGATAGCTTACTCTACTCTATTAATCATACACTGCTTGAGGGGAGAAAAGATGGATCCGCACCTTTCCCGAGGGCATTTGCGTGAAATGAATCACAAGAAGCCTCATCTGACATTTGAACTCGGGTCGCCGATTCTACTTCCTACGACGATAACGGTAACGCTAACGGCACCGTTTCTCACTTAACCCTACACAATATATATATATATATATATATATATATATATATATATATGGTTGGCAACCTTCCGTCTATTTTAGACGATGGCGTAGTGTCCATTTTTTAAATACTTTTTTAAAAATCTACAGCTACGTGAGTGGCTGAACAGACCGATCCTTGAATGGCAGTCTCTGGTACAGTGGCTGCAAACAAAAGGTGATGCTTTCTGTAGGTGTTGGGGATGCTGTCGCTTCTCTTTTCTTTTAGCTCTCTTTTCTGTGGCAGCTTTTTTCCTCTCTTTTTCACTTCGTTTTGTTCTTTGTTTGCCGAGGAGGCGCCAGTTCGCACGGTCTTCTGCACAAGCCTCCCACGTGGAGTATAAATATATATATATATATATATATATATATATATATATATATATATATATATATATATATATATGAGGAAAAATGAGTAAAGAAAAGAAATGTAAATGGATAAATGAATTTAATCGATATCACATTAATCGATATCACTTACACATGTGTTTTCGGTCAGTATATGTGTGTGAAAATATTTCGCACACATAAAAAGATCGACCTTCATCAGAGTGAACATTTATTTTGAATTTTTTATTATTATTATGATTATATTTTTATTATGATTATATATATATATATATATATATATATATATATATATATATAATCATTGTTCAAGAAATCCCTAATCTTACCAGCAAGAATATGTGCCCCCTGGGCACAACAATTTAAGTTTTAATGTAATGAAATGTATTAAATTAGAAAGACTAACAAAATTAAATTAGAACACATACAGAAAGATTATACTTATGTGTGTTTGATGATGAGGGTGTGGGTCAAGATGAATGAGTATGTGTATGTGTGTATGTCTGTTTTAATTGTATTTTATATAAACTAGCAAATATATGCACCCTCCGGGTGCAAGTATTTTAGTTAAATTTTATAATAAAATATCATATTAAATTAGAAAGGCTAATGAAACTGAATAAGAATGTAGATAAAAAGATTTGGAACAGAGGGGGTATGATTGAAAAATAGAACAACTTTGAAACTAACTCTTCCATCATTTTCCGTTACTCCCGTCTTTCATTGTTAAATTTTCCTAATTAAACTGTTTAGTTAAAATAGGAAGTAAAGGATAATATTACAGTTTTTTCTTCTTGTAAATAGATTTCTTTTAAGATTTATCCACGAGATTTTTGTTTATATTTCTTAAGATAAAACCAAACAATTAGAAATCAATAATACCAAGCACATATTTATTAAAATAAAATGTTAAATATCAATATGCAAATTAGCCTTTTCGTTCAAACTGTAAACCGCTATTTTGTTGTATATATAAATACAATTGCATGTTATTAGTACGTAGATACTAACAGTATTAATAATGTAAATCAATTTTTATTAATAACTGAAGGTTTAAAAGAATGAAATCATGGAGAATTTGACGTAAATAATTAAGGGAATTGTGACTTGAGTAGTAATATAGTTTCGGTTACAGACAGAAAAACACACAATCTCCATTATAGTAAGATATGTGTTTGTAAACTGGGTTTGTCATTAGTTTTATATGTGTGAGTTTTTTTTGTTTTTTTTTATTAACTTTCTGTTCATCTATTTGTCTATTTTTATTCAGTGGTATCTATCTTTCTGTATATCTGTCTATATATTTGATTTGAATTTAACTGTCTCTCTGTATATCTTTCTATCTCACCTGTGCCAGTTTTTGGTATTTCTGGCTAAGTGAAAAGCCTGGAAATCGAATATATATTTCTGAGATACGCAGATTCTCTAAACTTGGAATATTGACGCAAAAGAATTTTAATATGCCAGTCCCGTCCCTTAATTAATGATGTGCTGTATTTAGCTTTATGTAATGCAAATCAAGATGGAAAATTTGTGATATGCTGCTCATATGAGACTATCGAGATATACTTAGTATTTTTTGAAGACATATCGTATTAATTCGTGTTTAAGGATTCATAGTCAACATCTGTCATTTTACAGAAATGGTCCCCATTGCTTATTACAATGGGATGGTGAAACTATTACATCAATTAAACTAAATCTTATTATAATGGAGATTCGGTGTCATTTAATCTATTGCCAAAAGCAATGGTACATAGAATATATCTTTTTTTTATTAATGATGTCTGTATTACAATTTGAGTTAGATTTGCCTCAAAACAGCCCATCTTATTAGTGTATTTAAAACCCTGCAAAAAACTGTCTTTTATATCTCTAAGAAATAAAGGTTTACACTATATATGGTGTGGTCAATTTGCATATTGGTTTTAACAAAACCAATTTAATAAATAATTACTTGGTATTATTAATCTCTAATATTAGTTTTATCCTCCAACGTATTAAGATCAATCCTATGAATGATTCTATATTGGAGCTAATTAAAACAAGTACAATCTTTTTATATGCATTCTTGTTTAATTTCGTTATACTCCCTAACTTAATATATTTAATTACATTAAAACTTAAATACTTAAGAGATAGAGGTGTTTCATTTTTTTTTCTTTTTCTTAATTTCATTGTTTTATTGTTGATGCTTTTAAATAATAATTTTTTTGATCTCTGAATTTGTAAAATATATTTAGTTGTGATCTGATTTTTACATTAACATAAACATTTGTCCCCCCCCCCCCAAAAAAAAAGAAATGGTTGTTGCAGATTTATCTCAAAGTTTAAAGATTATCATTTACTTTGGTCACCTATTCAAATTCTTCATTTACTTGAAATATTAACCCTTTTGCAGGCAGTGACTTTTTTGTTGGCAATGATAAAAGACAAACAAAATGACAGCAAAAGATAAAATAAATGTTGCTAATTGGGAAAAGAATTGTTGAAGCTCAATGTAAGGCATTTTCCTATTGGCTGCTCATTTACCAATTCAATGTTAATCTATAGAAACATCAATAGGAGGCTCCACTATTAAATAATGAGAGGGCGCATATTCTTGCTAGTTCTAGATAATTTTTAAATGGAGAGAAAATGTCATCGGATATATCGGAAAGGGAAAGGTATAAATCAATCTATTCGTCCTCAGGGTATGAGTAAACAGTAGGATAGGGCAACCAGTCTAGGAAAAGGAAAACTTTACATTAATATTCGTTTACAATGTTACATATGAAGATCGTGGTATCGAAAATATGACTAAGTAATATTAATCCCATTTTTCTGATCGATCATCATTTTCATTAAGATGTGCTGAAAGCACGGATTCCCTCGAATCTCTCTCGTCATCTGATATTATCTGCAATCCTAATGGTAGGTAATCTAGACTGCATCGAGTGTCCACGCATTTTCTAATATAAGATGTGTGCTTGACGCCCGCTCCTATTTGTAGACTCGGCGATAACCATGTGACCATACACTTGGCCAATCGCTGGAAGTACTCTGCTGTTGATAGAATACTTAACCAGGAAGTACTACTCATAACTACTTGAACCTTCGTGGGCGACGGACCTCATAGGATTATATCACTGGACCTTTGACACAACGCAGGATAGGACTTATTCACTTACCAAAGGATTCCATAACTCAGGACTTACTTTAAGTCCTTTTCAACTTGCCAAGGATGGCGTTCAAAAACTTAACACTGATCAATGTAGATAATTGCTGGCTGTACAACGCTGTTGTGTTCATGTGTTGGAATTCACAGGAGAACGTCACTTATGACTTCGTCCTTGCTTCTCCAGTAGTATTCAACCTGTTTTCTTTCTTCAATAAACATCCTTAATTCGCAGATTCATATACTTGGAGTATCTCTCTATATATATCCATCTATCTGTCTTTCTGTTTGGGAATGCATTTGAAAATAAAGTCTTGTATCAAGATCAAACATATGTCTTTATGGAGAGAATTTTACGAGGAATCTAGTGTTCTTTTATAAAGAAGATGAATTCGATAACAAGTCAAAAGAGACTCGTCTTACTTTAATGGAGGAATTATTATTGTTTGGGTTAAAAGATAAAGAAGTAACCAAATACAAAAAAAAACGAGTCCCAGTCTCTACTGTATATCTAAAATTAATAAACTTTGTTCTTCTTTAAAGAATTATTTATATGAGTTAAAATATTTTAAACCTATTTAAATCTGAAAACCTATGACATAGCAGAGATGGTCACTACTGGAAAAGGCTCAGTCCTAATTAGAGATCATCCTCCACACATTAATCATTTGCTGTGTTTTTGTTGTTTTTTGTTTTGTTTTGTTGGGGTTTGTTTTGTAAAAATGTGTAAAAATAAACATATTTCTTGTTCTTGTTCTTGTTCTTGTTCTTCTTCTTGTTCTTCTTCTTCTTCTTGTGTGGGTTCATGGCGTCTATGTTAATGTTTGTTGGATGGTTAAATTTTACGACCTATCACCCCTTGGATTTCTTTTATGTCGAACATATTTTTATCTATTCATTCTTGATGGGCATTCAAATTTTTTAAACTCAATTTTTAAATACATTTCTTCAAACCCATAGATGGAACCCTAACAGATACTACCACTCCGGGTCAGAGTGGACCTGGGAATAATGGTGATGAAGGAGTACTCCACACTCCTCAGGGTTCCAGCATTGGAACTTCATCATTGCATGAAGTTTAACGTCATACGCAGGACACTAAGACCCTTAGATACACCCTTCTAGCACTTATATGATATTAAGGGTTGAGTGCTTGCCATAAGGGAAATAGGGTCGGGAAAAACATATAGGTGCTAGTGATTGACATTAATTTATTTGGGGTAACAAGAAACCAAATTACTGGCTGTGGTATGTAGAATAGGAAAAAAGCGTCCTTTCATTACAGAATATTCCAAAGCTACACCTTCTTTATTGATCTAAAATTTAGATAATAGAATAACATTTTGGTTTTCAGAACAATGTTGATAATTTCACTAGAGACATTTTCAAAATAAGCACACCGAGCGATAAGTACTCCTATCCATAAGTGAATGATATGAGATTTAACTCTTTGCTTATTTTAAATATCTGACAGTGGTTCTACCAGCAAAAAATATAAAAACTAATGCTTAGTTCATTATAAGTGAGCAGAAGGACTCAGATTACAATAAAAATTTGAATCGAATACGTTCTGAGGTGAATAGATAGTAAACCTTGAAATATATCATCATACAGGTAAAAAATATCAAGAAAATTTGATAGAGCCGTGGGATAAAATTTGGTATGCAAATAGTTAAAAAGTGAATACTTAAATTTAGCTGGGTACTATATAATTCGTACAAAGCCGGAGATATAGACCTAGTTGGATATAATTAACTCTACTGCACTGCAGTTGTAGTCCTTTTTATAAGAAAACTTTCAAGTACAAAATTGTTACATGATCGATTGGTAGTCTGTCAATTACTATTTTTGAAAACAAGTTTTAATAAATACATGGCCGGTATTATATATCTATACATAATTTGTTTTATTTTAATATATATATTTAAACTTATCAAACATATTAAGTTTTACGAGAAAATTATTTGCAAACAAGAAATAGTCATTTTTTTTTTCAGTATCAAGAGGCTAACTAAAAAGTTTACAAATAAATAAATACCTATGATTTTGTGTAAATGTATGTGTAAAATATTAAAAATAATTATTTAATTAATAATTAATAAATGTACTCAACATTTTACTTTAGGGGGACAGAACTAAGTTTCCCTTTCAAATTGTTTATTTTTTTACTCTTGAGACACAAGATGTGGCAACAAGCCTTATATCCTTCCCGTCAAGATAGTAGAAAGGATGGGATCACTGTTTTTTTTTGTTTTTTTTTTTCACATCCAGCTAAGCTACAAGCATTTTGACCTTCATGTTGCCATCAGAAGAAACAAAACAGGTTTAGGAGTTGTCTAGTATATTCAAAATTTAACTTCTTAAAATATTGATACATAAGAAAACAAAAAGAAAAACAAAAGCAAATTTGATGTTTAATTTCTCAAACTGATGATATGAGATGACAAAAGTGTAGCGTAGATTTTAAAATAATTGTTAGTAAAGATAGATGGAATATGAGGGACATGATTTTACTATTTATTGACCTATCTTTCGATTCGCCAACTCGAGCCGTGTGAAAGTAGTTTGGGAAAATTGGTCTATAGCTTAGCGTTGAGCGAGACGGACGGTAATGGCTGCGTTCTGTTCAATTAGCCAAATTCTCGTACGTATGTGTGTTGGTATGTGATAAAAAGTGAGCTCGAAATAAAAAAGAAATTCTTATGTCGTTTGTTAAGAACAAAATAGCAAGACGAGACGTTCCAGATCAGCTCCAGAATAATAGAAGATCCAGATAATTGAGAAATTCAGCCAACGACGCAGACTAGCCAGAGATTGACAGATCCAGGCCAAGCTAAAATGGAAGCTTATATAACAGCCATAACAGATCTTCCCAGAACTATCGAAGAAAGACAAGATAGGTACACGTCCGATGCTGCGCGAAATGAAACGGAGGAAAAAAACACCCTACGAGAAAACAGCTGTACGGATACCTGTCCCATATCACACAAACCATCCGTGTGAGGCGAACAAAACACGATGGACACTGCTGGAGAAGCAAGAATGAACACATTAGTGATGTCCTTCTATGGAAGCCATCATATTGGCTGGTCAGAGTAGGCCGTCCAGCAAAGACATACATGGACCAATTCTGTGCGGATACTGGATGCTGCTTAGAGAACATCCCAGGGTCAATGAATGATATAGAAGGCTGACGAGAGATTGTCATGGATATCCGTGCTGCTGACGTGACATGATGATGATGATTTTCATTGCTCTTAAATATTTCCCGTTTGGAAAATTCCGGGAATTGCTGTTATATTTTGAAAAGTCTATCTACTTTTCAACTATCACTCATTAATAACTAACTATTAATAAGAAACCACAGGAAAAAATCTGTTAAACTTTGATATGGACGCACGTGGTATGACGGTTAGAATCAGAAGAAATGCATTCGTCGACCCGAGGTCAAATCCTGGAAAGGGCTGTTTGAGTTTCAAATTGGGCGAATACCTTTGGGAAAAGTATGAATACAACTACTCCCTTCCAGTTATGGGTAAATATTAGCGCAGACAGGGTTCTTTAGCCTTGGCCAGGTAACGAGAAGGAAAACTCTAAATTCAAACTCCGCTTAAGTAGTTGACATAGTCCTGAATCCTGCTCGTACAGAGGTGATGGTATATATATATATATATATATATATATATATATATATATATATATATTATATAATTAGAAGCATACGCGGAAACTTAAATCATATACCACAATAACTAAAAAAAATTATAAATTCGCGCTTAATAGCTTTAATTATATATATATATAATATATATATATATATATATATATATATATATATGCTTTGATATGAATCTATAAATATAAAATGAGATATATTTTCATAGTTTCAGACTGCTGTCCTCATCCTTATTGTGATATGTATAAACACAACGTTCGGGCCACTGTATCTTCGGGCAGTATTCACGTTTTCTTATTTCCCTTTCTCAGACGATAACCCTGAATTCCAACGAGGTTTCGGAGCTTTAATATCGTTACCACTAGTCCAAGGTGCTCCTAGCAGTATAAAATGAAATCAGACTGATGATGACTTTATACTAAGGTAAATAAGAAACACGGGGATAAGACCCGAGTATACAGTGGCCTGAACGTTGTATGAAAACATTCCACAATAAAAAAGTGATCAACAGTCCGAAACATCAAAATTTATTCGCATTCCAAATATACAGATAAATAACAATGAGAGATATTGTAATGAAGTTTCTGTTAATGTTACAAAAATAAACATTTGCTTAGATAAGCAAGAATTCTGAATTCAATTGTGCCAAGAGAATAATTGAAAGTTCTCGTTGTTTCCCTAATCACCTGCACGATGTTGAGTTCAATGGCCTACATAGAAGGGCGATGACCCAGACAGATGGTCAATTCTCCAGACAGACAATCAATCGCCTACACCTACGGTCAATCGGTCATAAAGACGGTCAATCACTTGGCTCTTTACGGAAAATTAGTAGAACAATCTTTCATTGAAAATTGGTTTTTCGATCGCTACAGTAAAAAGAATTTATCAGCAGGTGCATTTAATTGTAAATGTTTTAATCTCAGATTTCTAATAGATCTGGCCAGATTCCTTAAGATTTCTAATTTAATTACAATAATCAGTTTCTTTATAATACTTTTTCTGATTAATTGTCTCGCAATTATATTATACTAGCAGGACCTGTGTATATACTACATTATAGTGATTGAATTATTACAACGTTGGATATGTTTACTTAAGTGCAATTACAAAGTGCTCAATATGTAAAGTAAAAGTAAAGTCATCGGGGCGGCCTAAAGTCGGTATCAGCCGATCAGCGAGGGAGTCTATCCCCTTTTCACTAGCGCTAGATCAAGGAGATTATTTTAGCCTCTATGGAGCGCCGCACCTACCGTCAGCTCCTTACTTTACCGTACAGATCCCTGTGCTACTCATAACGCTGAGTTGGAGAGGACCAGTATCGAACTAGGAACCTTGTGGTTTCTAGCCGAACGCTCTACCGACTGAGCTAACCCGGCCCATGTAAAATGTATAATAATATTGGTTTAACTCCCGCCCCCCCTCTCTCTCTCTCTCTCTCTCTCTCTCTCTCTCTCTCTCTCTCTCTCATCTTTTCATTATGTTCGATTGAAACGGATTAGCGTTTTCGCTCACACGCGCCCATCCTTTCTCTCTATCTGTCCCCTTCTATTTTCCTCTACTCTCTTCCTTTCTTATTATATTTTTCTGTGTAACGTTTCCTTTTTCTTCCCTTTCTTTCTTTATAATAAAAACGGAATGATCCATGATTTAGTTAAGGTGTTGACACTCAGAAGAAATCAAATCATTTTGTGGATAAGCAATACCAAATAATCAGGATATACATGTTTGCCTTTCATCTTGGACGATTTGGACGGTCTCTTTTTTATCCAGTGGGTGTTGCAAGATGCTAACGGTCGTACTTCTAAGGAACACGAATATTAATATATAGATTGAAACAAAATATTTAGTCTACATTTTGCTGTAAAACTGAAAAAAAATATTTGAAAATAAATCAGTAATGCACATTTGGGATTTAAAAAAATTGTTTTTATTTTTGCAGTCAGAATTATATTCGTCTATGTCTTTTTTTTTTCTCCGAGAATCTTCCAATGAGCAGCTAAAACTTTGTTTTTTTTAATTGTTTCTGAGACACAAAAAAGAATGTTATCTTGTTGAAGATAATATTGCCACAATGTCAAATCCGTTGGTTTAAATAAAAATTCCATTTAGTTATTTATCCAGCTTAATATGACACAAGGTCAAATGTAAGAGAAAATAGAAGCAAAAAGATTGTGTAGCGCTAATGGGTCCCAACTGAAGCCATCTAACTCTTACCTTGTAACCTATCCTATGTAATTCGTTCCTAAGAAACTATTGAAATGTATTTACAGTTAGCTTGAAATGATGAGGGAAGAAAAAAGAAAAACACTGGGATGCATATATATATATTTTTTACTGTGTCCTTTTAGATTTTTGCGCGTCAGGGATGGAGAATGCCTACCTATCAGCATCTGTGTTTCACCCCCATCTCACACTTCCTAAATTGGAGACAGCTATTGTTACTGTGCAGACCAAAATCTAAAACAAAAACGTTCTCCAGTTAAGGGCTGGTTTAGCTCAGTCGGTAGAGCATCAGCGTAAGAAATATGTTTTTTCATATGCTGTTGAGCCAGCAATATCCAAACATTTTTAGATGGGTGACCATCTAAGCAACATCAGGTAATATAATTAACTTGATTTCAAAATGACTGGATTCAACATTAAATCACCCTAAAAGGGTTGATATGCTGTAAAACAAACAACTAACCAACTAAAATAATGATTTTTTCCCTTGAAGAATAAAGGTAATTCTTGTCATAAGGTTCCCGAGTGTTACATAATTATGGCTGTTATAAGTGCAGCCGGCGGCCCTGAAGGATTGAATGACAAGGCTTGACCTTAGTCCTGAGTCTCCTTCCGGTGAATACCGTGAGAATCGGTGGAGAAGACCCTCTTCTGGTTTAGATTAGAGAGAGTTTTAGTTCAGATCGGCCAAAACCTCGACGGTGGTAAGTCGTGTTATGCACGCTGCCGACTCAATCTGCGCAGGTAGTCTGGTGCGGATTTCGAAATAAAATATGATCTAAGTAAATCAAAGTCTTGTGTTATTATCTAAAAACTACCAATGACCCAGGGCTTCTGATAAAGAGAAATCCCCAATGGAAGACCAGACACGAAGTCCCCAAGACGAAGTCCAGACGCTAGAAGAAGAAGGTAAGATACCAAAGATGAGCAGAAGAATAATAGAAGTAAAGAAAGAGAGTATACAACACGAGTTTGAGAAGTCTCCCGAGTCCGACAACGCTCAATGCAAGATTAAACTGATGGTTATCAAGCCTGTCCTTTGAGAATTAGGTGGCTTCGATCCTTACTGGGTGCTCTGTTGATATTTACCAATGTGAGCTAAAAAAACGTTCAAAATAATACTGAAGTACTTGTCAAGCGTCGGACTAGGAACCTCAAGGTTCCTGGTTCTATACCGACCCATCCCCGCTCAGAGTATGAGTAGCACAGTGATCTGTGCGGTAAAGTGAAGAGCTGATGGTAGGTGTGGTGCTTCAACTCAGACCTTGTCTAGCGCTACTGAGAATTGGATAGACTCCCTCGCTGTTTTACTCTCAAAGGATACTCCATTACCCCTTTCCTCAGCTAGACTAAGCTACTTTTAAAATGTATCTATTCTAGTGTATCGATATCTTATTATAATGGAGATATTGATATTGCTATGAAAACATCAGAAAACATCAATAACTTAAAATTGGTTGACTTTCAGATTTTTCGATAGGATCTTTGGATTTCTCGGGTAAAAGTGCTTTCATAAACTAATTATTAGGAGTAGGGAAGTTACAGACAAAGATAGATTACAAAAAGTCGCCATGTTTCGCGAAATCAACCAAATCGACATAATTCCGCCAAAATTTTGGAATTTGAGGCTGAAATTTTGGGGATTGTCTAACTTTAACATAGTCCACACCTGTACAAATTTTCAAAAAAATTGAAGGGGGTGGGTGATAATTTCACTTTATTCTGGAGGATTTGACATGGAATTGCCCATATATATGTATAAATAGATACTCAAAGAAAATGAAAGAAAGAAACTGATTTAGATGAATAGATACCTACTAATATATATATATATATATATATATATATATATATATATATATATATATATATATGTGTGTGTGTGTGTGTGTGTGTATTGAGTAAGAGAGGAAGATAGGAACATTTTTAGAAGAACAGATACTCCACGAGATAGGTAGGTAGATAGATAAGTTTTCAATGACGAGTATTTCTTTACATATACTGTTAGACAACTTAGTCTAGAAAACACAGTGTTCCCTTTATAGGATGCTGGGAAAAATGTTGATACATATAACTTGTTGTCACCTGATCTCTAGTGTAAATCAACAGTTGATGTTCTTAGGGAAACTCTAGTGAGAAGATATATATTTAAAAACCGTGTTAATCTTTTTGTGCGGAAACCTTTCAAGTTCCATTTTCTTCCTCCATTTAATATATCTCCCATTATCACTTTTTCATATCGTATCCTTCAAACCTGTAGGATCACCCTATACAGACGTTAACATTTATTCACTAGCTAAATAGGAAGAAAATATGAAAACAAAATAAGAACAAAAAGGAAATGATACAATGCAAACAGCACAGTCACGCCCTCTAACGACGCCTTCCGGAACTAATCACATAAGGGAGGCAAGTTGAAGAGTTCTTAATGAATATTTGATTTTGATATCTTCCACAGACTGTCTCCACGCCAGTTCTAGCCCATTACAAACACACCGTGACTCTTGTCGACCATTTTTGGACGCCTTTTAAAACAAAAAAGTGTTAGTTCTGTTCGCCTTTAGCGTCGCCAAAGGATCATTTCGACTTTTTCCATATTAGCAACATGAAAAAGGTCGAATTGTTTTTATTAAATAGAATTCCAGGCCCACATGGATGAATAAATAAAGAATGTAATTATCTCAGAGAAAATATATTAAAATTCTATTGAGAAAAATGAAAGCGAAGGAAGAATATTAGTGGCTTGTAAAAACAAAACTAATTGGTGGCGACACGAAGCTTCGACTCCGCCCACAATAATTAATTTCCGGTCGGGACAAATGATTATTAGAATTAGAAATAATCTTTTGATCTTTCTCTGTGATGTGCGCACTGACCCAGCTAAGTATGTCTAGTGATAAGTGGGATGGTAGACAGGTAGGTACTCTGATATTTACATAATTTGCACTATTAGGTCGTTTTAGCTCAGTCGGTAAAGCACCCGGCTTGGAAACACAAGGTTCCGGGTTCAATACTGGCCCTCGCCAACTGAGCGTTAGAGTACCACAGGGATCTCTGTGGTAAAGTGGGGAGGTGATGGTAGATGTGGCTCTCACCTCAGACGAAAAAGTGAAAAGGGGATAGACACCCTCGGTGTTATACAAAAATTTCAAAATATCGTCTCATTTTTCAATTCTCTAAACCCAACCCTAATAAATAAAAAGTCTGTATTTTTATAAAGCTCATCTTTGTCTGGAACAATGTGATATAGTGAGAATCGGGTTTTGAAATTTCGTTTCTTCTAAATGGAGAATAGAAAATCAGAATTGGAAATACTGGCTTCTACTTAAAGTTGATAACCGATAACAGAAGCCGGAGGGTATTATTTAATTAGCGCAGCCACCAGGTAGACTTCAAGGTAAGTCAGTATTTTAAGTGACTTTTTTTTTTCTTTTTTAAAGGCCAACAAATCTTGAAATAAAAGGAAATTAAAACAATAAAAAAAAACATCGAAGGAATTGTGGTACTTATTGTTTTATGACTGAGCATTTTACGATCAAATTTTCTAAGAGAACATTCCAAAAAACGCCTAAATTAACACATCAATAATAAGCCTATTAAAATATATTAAAAAAATTCCTATTTCTACTTTTCTTTATTCTTTATTTTAAGTGCTTCAGAAAGTTTTATTTCCCAACACTTATTAATGAAAAATACTTTTCTCCTCAAACTTTGTGTTAATGGCCTGCAGTACAACGTTTTCAAATTTACCATTCTCCAGAAGATAGCAGGTTCGAGAACTTACTAAACATTTTTTATTAATCTCTCTCTCTCTCTCTCTCTCTCTCTCTCTCTCTCTCTCTCTCTCTCTCTCTCTCTCTCTCTCTCTGTCTCATATATATCAATATATATATATATATTGAATTTTTGATATTGAATTTTTTGAGGTTAGGTGACTGCGCATTTGAATTAATATTACCATTGACTAGATGATTTGGCATTCTCCGTTTGTGGCATGGGCTGGTGGCCCAGTGTGCTAAGTCCCCGCTCTTCACGCTGTGGTCCACTGGTTCAATCTCTAGTGGCGGAGATTGTGGTATGCACTGCTGATGAGACCAAAGGAAGTCGAAACAGCTGTCCAGTGCTCCGGATGTCGCAAATGGTGTTTGCCGAGTTGTCTGGTCGTGGTAATGATTCAAATTATCAAATATATTATATATATATATATATATATATATATATATAATATATATATATATATATAAAGCAAGTGAGAGAAAGAGAGAGAGAGAGGGGGAGAAGAGAGAGAAAATGAATATACATAACATTCGAGGTAAGAGATATGAGCATAGCTAGACAGACAGACAGAGCACCAGAGGATAGATAGACATTGAATAGATGGAAATATACAGGAAGATATATGAGCCCACACATATTGACAATCAATATATATATATATATATATATATATATATATATAAATATATATATACGTTGATGGGTTACAAGGTAAGTTGGTACCAAGGGGATTCTAAGTTGGACCTTTCTTCCAACACCCGAAAGTTAGAGTTGTTCCGGTCCAAGTTGAGAGATCGATGTTCAATACTATTCAGCAAAACAAAGCAAAAAGGTCTGGTAAACTTCATAGGTATAAAGAGGTAGCTATGGGTAGAAATAGATCTATAACCGCAAAATTACCGATTACCAAGTCATTTTTTATCAATTATATTATATATATATATATATATATATATATATATATATATATATATACTAGCACCTCCGGGTGCAAGTATTTTAGTTAAATTTTATAATAAAATATGATATTAAATTAGAAAGGCTAATGAAACTGAATAAGAATGTAGATAAAAAGATTTTGAACAGAGGGGGTATGATTGAAAAATAGAACAACTTTGAAACTAACTCTTCTATCATTTTCCGTTACTCCCGTCTTTCATTGGTAAATTTTCCTATTTAAACTGTTTAGTTAAAATAGGAAGTAAAGAATAATATTACAGTTATTTCTTCTTGTTAAGGGATTTCTTTTAAGATTTATTGAAGAGATTTTTGCTCATATTCAATAAGATAAAACCAAACAATTAGAAATCAATAATACTAAGCATATATTTATTAAAATCAATTTTTAAAGATCAATATGCAAATTAGCCTTCACGTTCATACTGTAAACCTCTATTTTGTTGTATATATAAATACAATTGCATGTTATTAGTATGTAGTTATGGTCAACAGTGTAAGTAATATAAAACAATTTTATTAATAATTGAGGTTTAAATAAAAATAAAATCATGGAGAATATGATGTAAATAACTAAAGGAATTGTGACTTGTATAGTAATATAGTTTCGGTTACAGACAGAAAAACACACAATCTCCATTATAATAAGATATGTATATATATATATATATATATATATATATAGTGTGTGTGTGTGTGTGTGTGTATGTGTGTGTGAGGGAGAGAGAGAGAGAGAGAATTAATAGAGGGATATTGAGATATGGTGAAGTAAAGCGATATGAACATACATTGACGAATAGCCAAGGGATAGATAAATATCTATCTAGCTAGATAAATAGATGCAGGTATATTTTGACTCATATATTGTTTTATTCACACCTTAAAGATATGATAATGTGTAAAAATGTCCATTTTTACATAGAAAATTGGGTATTTTTAAAAATGACCTCATCCGGGGCACAAAAGCAAAGGTTGAAGTGAATAATTTGCACCCGTTCAAATTCTGAATCGAAAAAGAAATGAAATGTATGAAATTTTTCATTACTTGTAAAATTTTCTAGTAACATTTACTACTGAACTTTATAATTAAAATTTATTATTAAAATTTCACAGTGAAAGTAACTTTTTGCCAATTATGGGTTTGGGTAAATTAAAATCGAGAACTAAGTGAATGAATGAAAATTTGAATATTTTTTTTTTTTTAGAGAAAAACTGATAGAATAATGAAGAGTTAGTACTTTTGTTGTAAAATAGGTTGAATTAGTTCAAGATGATTTTTTTACGCTTAAAAAACCCAAAAAAGACAATATAGTAGACGGGAACGTGTCTCGTCTGTAGTTCCAAGGTAAAAACAAACAAATATGTCAGTTTTGCTCTTCCGTATATTCTAAGAATCACACTAAGAATCATACTATATTTCTAAGATCCACTATTCTATTTCTATACTTTTATAACATATACAATTAAGAAATAACCCATTACTATTCAGCAACTAAATGTTTTCTTTGTTTTTAGTTTTCTCAGTTTATTATTATTATTTCCACTTCCTTTCAACCATTTTCTTCCGTTCTTTCATTTAACATTTTCTTATTCATTTTCTACCTCTCACTTCATTTTCTTCCTACTTTTTTCTTAAATAATATTTCTCCATTCTTTTTTTGTCTATTTTACAAATTTGGCGTTAAATGAAGGAAAAAAAAAAGACTTCTTTCCGCAGCGACGTCCTTCCGAATTCACACATGCGCAGCACTAAATATTTTTTAAGTAAATGAAAAAAAAAAAAAAATCACAAACCCCTCAAAAAACAAACCAAACCAAACAGTCAAACTATGAAGGCGAATATAATACAAGAAGGAAGCATTTTTTTAAATTACCGAGCGCAACTATGAGCGTAAAAAATGCGGCAGCAAAATGTTAAACTGAACAAAGTAATTATTTCCACTATTTTGACAACGTTCTGTATTCCACCTTGCCCAGTGCCACAGTCCTTCCTACCATTTTAAAAAGAAGCTCCTCTTAAACCAGGTTGTTGTCATTTATTCTAAGAGTGCCGGGTTGGAGAAGCCCTATCGGCAAATACTGACTAATGGAAAAATGTGTCAAATATTACAGACTTAGGTCTATATAAACACAGTTTGTCTAGTTGGCTTTCGTTGTTTTAATGGTGTATCAACCTTCGTGGGTTATTTAAAAGCAAATTTAGTTCAGTCGGTAGAGCACCCGCCTAGGATTTGCAGGTTCGATACCTGTCCGCGCCAACAGCGCGTTTTTTATATTGATGATATTCTAAATACAAATTCAGTTAATAACTCAATCCCTATACTTATTATAAATTAACCATCATATATAGTCGCAATATGAGGGCACGTTGTGTAATGGATATCATCTTAAAAAATGGTCTTGGTGACTTGAGTTCAAATCCTGGAAAAGGCTGTTCGCAATTTTCCATGGCACTAATATCCTAATTATAGGTATGCATCCAAATAATCTCCCTCTAGCTATGGGTAGACTGTAATGCAGACTGGAGTATGTAACCTTGGTTGGCAACCAGTATAGGAGAAGAAAACACTGAATTAAAACCTGTTATATATCATTTTTAAAAATCACATCATACTGGATCAGAGGTGTTGCTAATTTCATATATAGTTGCACAGCAACCCAAAGTGCTTGGGTAATTTACACATAACAGGATATACTCGCCATTAACAAACACTAACAAATTCCAACCTGTCGGAAGGCGTTTAGAATACAATGGGTGCTTCCTCTGTGAAAGGGGACCCCCTAACAAGGAGTATCCTGGATAAAACACTAAACAGCATTTGATTGTAAAACTACAATTATCGAGCTCTGGAGAGGATGGAGTATCCCCTTATTGTCATTACTCCAAGGTCCACTCTGATCCGGAATGATAGTAACTTTTAGGACAGATACATAGGCGAAATAAATATGTTTAAAATTATAAGTATTGAATAAGAATACAAGAATGAATATGGAAGACAATGAATATTAATAAATAGAATTACCAATAATTTTGATATATAGGACTGTTGTTCTCATCCTTATTGACGTATGTATAAACACAAGGTTTAGGCCTCAATAATGATGCGAACAAGATTGCATGAATTCCCAATAAATTCCCTTTTAAGGGGCCTGTATTAACCCATCCATGCTCCTTTTAGACGAGAGGACAGGTACTGCATTGAAGAGCCCCTGGGATCACGCTGTAATTAAATAAATATATGATATACATTAAATATATGATATCAATAAATAAATAAATTGAAGCCACTGGACACAGGGTTCCCACAAATCGACACTACGTACGTATATATATATTATATATATATAAGATGGTAATATATATCCACCGTGTTAATACAATATGCATAGAAAAATACTGCCAAATATATATATATTATATATATATATATGTGTGTTGTGTGTGTGTGTGGGTGTGTGGTGTGTGTTATGTTCTTGTGAATGTTGTTTGTTTGGTCTTTGAAGCATTGGAAAAAAGAACAAAAACAAGAAAAACAGAACAAAAATCAGAATTTTGATACTCAATTGCTGTTCCGTTCCTGGTTTGATCAATTCCGATATTTCGGGTGAACATTCACCCTTTTTCCAGGTATATGAGAAAAAAAATGAAATGCTGTATAGTATTCGTTTAGTGTGTTTATATATAATTATATATATTATATAATAATATATTATATTTGAAAAGCAATTACAATGCACATAAAAAATTTAAAAAAAAAGATTTTTGTCTTATCGATTTCAAAGTATAACTTGATCTCTGAAAATAAAGTTATACTTTGAAATCGATAAGACAAAAAATAACATCTTTTTAAAAAATTATTTATGTGCATTCTAATTGCTTCAAATTATTAATATATTATAACATACTTAACAATGCTTCATGCAAATAACCAATTACTTTTATATATATATATATATATATATATATATATATATATTATATATTATAATAAACCACTAAACGAATACTATATAAAGTTTATACAGAATAGGTACATGAATTTCCATTCAATAGCAATGGATCTGTGAGAACTAGCTTGCTAACCATTACACCACGGAGAGACATCCTTCCATATAGCGAGGTATTCCAATAAAAAACAACGCATGTAAAAATGAAAAAAGAAAACCGGAATAGAAAACTAATTTGCACGTATTATTTAGTCATGACAAGACCACCATTCCTTTTCCCAGTTGGGTTGCAAAGGAAGGGAACACGCAAATTTTAGGAAGTGTAGACAAGCTGACATGAGTTAAATACAAGTACAACTCTTAAAAAAAGACGATCAGTATAAAAAAAACCCAAAAAAAACCCGAGAAATCCCAAAAGGATACAGGTTTCCATCTGGCAGCAATCCGCTGGGTCCACAAATTACTGAATGATGAGGAAAACGTTTTAGTAAAATAAACAGGCTTAGATCTCTGCGGAACAGAAATTGCTTGGTTTTCGCATTCGGCACGCCTGGACTTATATTTTACTAAACGTTTCTCATTTATCAGTAATTTGTGGACCCAGCGGGATTGCTGCGATGGAAACCTGTATTCCTTGGATTTCCCGGGTTTTTTTTGGGTTTTTTTTTTATATACTGATCGTCTTTTAAGAGTTTTGTCTTGTATTTAAACATCATGTCAGCTTGTCTACACTCCTAAATTTGCGTGTTTCCTTCCTTTGCAACCCAACTGGGAAAGGAATGTGTTGTCTTGTCATGACTAAAATAAACTTGCAAATTAGGTTTTCTAAAATCCGGTTTTTCTTTTTTCATTTTACATGCGTTGTTTTTATTGGAATACCTCGTATTATGGAAGGATGTCCTCGTGGTGTAAGGTTAGCAAGTAGTTCTCACAGATCCATTGCTATGGAATGGAAATTCATGTACCTAATTCTTGTATAAACTTTTATAGTATTCGTTTAGTGTGTTTATATATATAATATATATATATATATATATAAATATATATATATATATATATAAAAGTAATTGGTTATTTGCATGAAGCATTGGTTAAGTATTTATAATAATATAATAATTGAAGCAATTAGAATGCACATATAAGTTTTTAAAAAAATAGATATTTTTGTCTTATCGATTTCAAAGTATAACGTTATTTCAGAGATCAAGTTATACTTTGAAATCGATAAGACTAATAAAAATATACATCTTTTTTTTAAATTTTTTATGTGCATTGTAATTGCTTCAATTATTAATATATTATATTATATATAGTATATAGTAGATAGTAGAACACACTAAACGAATACTATACAGCATTTCATTTTTTCTCATATACCTGGAAAAAGGTGAATGTTCACCGAAATATCGGAATTGATCAAACAGGAACGGAACAGCAATTGAGTATCAAATTCTGAGTTTTTGTTCTGGTTTTCTTGTTTTTGTTCTTTTTTCCAATGCTTCAAAAGACCAAACAAACATTCACAAAATAAACACACACACACCACACAACACACACACACACACAATATATATATTAATATATATATATTGGCAGTATTTTCTATGCATATTGTATTAAGAACGGTGGATATATATTACCATCTTATATATATATATTATATATATACAGTAGTGTCGATTTGTGGGAACCCTGTGTCCAGTGGCTTCAATTTATTTATTTATTGATATCATATATAATGTATATCATATATTATTTAATTACAGCGTGATCCAGGGGCTCTTCAATGCAGTACTCCTCTCGTCTAAAGGAGCATGGATGGGTTAATACGGCCCCTTAAAAGGAATTTATTGGGATTCATGCAATCTGTTCGCATCATTATTGAGGCCTAAACCTTGTGTTTTATCATACGTCAATAAGGATGAAGAACAACAGTCCTATATATCAAATTATCTGGTAATTCTATTTATTAAATTCATTGTCTTCCATATTCATTCTTGTATTCTTATTCAATACTATAATTTTAAACATATTTATTTCGCCTATGTATCTGTCCTAAAAGTTACTATATTCCGGATCAGAAGTGGACTGGAGTAATGACAATAAGGGGATACTCCATCCTCCTCCAGAGCTCGATAATTGTAGTTTTACAATCAATATGCTGTTTAGTGTTTTCCAGGATACTCCTTGTTAGGGGGTCCCTTTCACAGAGGAAGCACCCATTGTATTCTAACGCCTTCCGACAGGTTGGAATTGTTAGTGTTTGTTAATGGCGAGTAATTCCTGTTATGTGTAAATTACCCAAGCACTTTGGTTGCTGTGCAACTAATATGAAATTAGCAACACCTCTGATCCAGTATGATGTGATTTTTAAAAATGATATATAAAGGTTTTAATTCAGTGTTTTCTTCTTCTCCTATACTGGTTGCCAACCAAGGTTACATACTCCAGTCTGCATTACAGTCTACCCATAGCTAGAGGGAGATTATTTGGATGCATACCTTAATTAGGATATTAGTGCCATGGAAAATTGCGAACAGCCTTTCCAGGATTTGAACTCAAGTCACCAAGACCATTTTTTAAGATGATATCCATTACCAACGTGCCCTCATATTGCGACTATATATGATGGTTAATTTATAATAGTATAGGGATTGAGTTATTAACTGAATTTGTATTTAGAATATCATCAATATAAAAACGCGCTTTTTGGCGCGGACAGGTATCGAACCTGCAAATCCTAGGCGGGTGCTCTACCGACTGAACTAAATTTGCTTTTAAAATACCCACGAAGGTTGATACACCATTAAAACAACGAAAGCCAACTAGACCAAACTGTGTTTATATATGACCTAAGTCTGTAATATTTGACACATTTTTCCATTAGTCAGTATTTTGCGCGATAGGGCTTCTCCAACCCGGCACTCTTAGAATAAATGACAAAACCTGGTTTAAGAGAGGAGCTTCTTTTAAAATGGTAGGAAGGGACTGTGGCACTGGCAAGGTGGAAATACAGAACGTTTGTCAAAATAGTGGAAATAATTACTTTGTTCAGTTAACATTTTGCTGCCGCATTTTCTTACGCTCATTAGTTGCGCTTCGGTATTTAAAAAAAAATGCTTCCTTCTTGTATTATATCGCCTTCATAGTTTGACTGTTTGGTTTGGTTTGTTTTTTTGAGGGGTTTGTGATTTTTTTTTTTTTTCATTTACTTAAAAAAATATTTGTGCTGCGCATGTGTGAATTCGAAGGACTCGCTGCGGAAAGAAGTCTTTTTTTTCCTTCATTTAACGCCAAATTTGTAAAATAGACAAAAAAAAGAATGGAGAAATATTATTTAAGAAGAAAAGTAGGAAGAAAATGAAGTGAGAGGTAGAAAATGAAATAAGAAAATGTTAAATGAAAGGAGGAAGAAAATGGTTGAAAGGAAGTGAAATAATAATAATAAACTGAGAAAAACTAAAAACAAAAAAACATTAGTTGCTGAATAGTAATGGGTTATTTTCTTATTGTATATGTTAATAAATATAGAAATAGAAATAGTGTGATTCTTAGAATTAGTAATCTTAGTGTGATCTTGAATATACGGAAGAGCAAAAACTGACATATTTGTTTGTTTTTTTACCTTGGAACTACAGACGAGACACGTTCCCGTCTACTATATTGTCTTTTGGGGTTTTTTAAGCGTAAAAAATCATCTTGAACTAATTCAACCTATTTTACAACAAAAGTAACTAACTCTTCATTATTCTATCAGTTTTTCTCTAAAAAAAATATTCAAATTTTCATTCATTTCACTTAGTTCTCGATTTTATAATTTTACCAACCCATAATTGGCAAAAAGTTACTTTCACTGTGAAATTTTAATAATAATTTTAATTATAAAGTTCAGTAGTAATGTTTACTAGAAAATTTTACAAGTAATGAAAAATTTCATACATTTCATTTCTTTTCGATTCAGAATTTGAACGGGTGCAAATTATTCACTTCAACCTTTGCTTTTGTGCCCCGGATGAGGTCATTTTTAAAAATACCAATTTTCTATGTAAAAATGGACATTTTTACACATTATCATATCTTTAAGGTGTGAATAAAACAATATATGAGTCAAAATATACCTTGCATCTATTTATCTAGCTAGATAGATATTTACTATCCCTTGGCTATTCGTCAATGTATGTTCATATCGCTTTACTTCACCATATCTCAATATCCTCCTATTAATTCTCTCTCTCTCTCTCTCCTCACACACACATACACACACACACACACACACTATATATATATATAATATATTATATTATACATATCTTATTATAATGGAGATTGTGTTTTTCTGTCTGTAACCGAAACTATATTACTATACAAGTCACAATTCCTTTAGTTATTTACATCATATTCCCATGATTTTATTTTTTTTAAAACCTCAATTATTATAAAATTGTTTTATATTACTTACACTGTTGACCATAACTACATACTAATAACATGCAATTGTATTTATATATACAACAAATAGAGGTTTACAGTATGAACGTGAAGGCTAATTTGCATATTGATCTTTAAAAATTGATTTAATAAATATATGCTTAGTATTTGATTTCTAATTGTTTGGTTTTATCTTATTGAATATGAGCAAAAATCTCTTCAATAAATCTTAAAAGAAATCCCTTAACAAGAAGAAATAACTGTAATATTATTCTTTACTTCCTATTTTAACTAAACAGTTTAATAGGAAAATTTTACCAATGAAAGACGGGAGTAAGGAAAATGATAGAAGAGTTAGTTTCAAAGTTGTTCTATTTTCTCAATCTACCCCCTCTGTTCAAAATCTTTTATCTACATTCTATTCAGTTTCATTAGCCTTTCTAATTTAATATCATATTTTATTTATAAAATTTAACTAAAATACTTGCACCCGGAGGTGCTAGTATATTAATATATAATATATATATATATATATATATATATATATATATTAATTGATAAAAAATGACTTGGTAATCGGTAATTTTGCGGTTATAGATCTATTTCTACCCATAGCTACCTCTTTATACCTATGAAGTTTACCAGACCTTTTTGCTTTGTTTTGCTGAAATAGTTTGAACATCGATCTCTCAACTTGGACCGGAACAACTCTAACTTTCGGGTGTTGGAAAGAAAGGTCCAACTTAGAATCCCTTGGTACCAACTTACTTGTAACCCATCAACGTATATATAATATTTATATATATTATATATATATATATATAATATATATATTGATTGTCAATATGTGTGGGCTCATATATCTTCCTGTATATTTCCATCTATTCAATGTCTA
>JALAJA010000443.1:0-36924 GCA_023376005.1 Doryteuthis pealeii | reverse complement strand
CAGTGATGTGTTTTTTTGTTACAGACAAAACCGGAAGCGAATCTCCATTATTAATAGATTTGCAAAGTGCATTGGGAATTTATGTGAGTAGTAAGTGCCCCAATCCTTACTACAATAGGCGTGGATGGCCGTTGACTCTCCTTGAGCTCATCCGCCCTTGACAGCTCTGGTTTTACTGATGCTGGGGCCCACACACACACCTCATCAGACACGCCAATGGGGATACCAGTTTAGTCGCCGCAACCCCACCATGAACAGGTAGTACTAGCTTATATGGTACTAGTAGTAGGAAAGAAGAAACTGTCTTCATAACCGACTCATATCAATAACAGCGGTTAAGCAACATTTTTGAAGATGTCTTTTTTAAATGCCGAATTCTGGATATTATACAGCCCAAAAGCAGGGATCTGTGGATATACCACAGTATGATAATTTTAATTATTACACCGTTTGGTATGTTTCATTAGAGCTATTGCAAAAATACTTCAATATAAAAAGTATAATAATCCTGATTTATAACTCTCACTCACTTTTTTCTTTCTTTTTATCTGTCATCGATTTTATATGTACGATTGAAACTTGATTAGCGTTATCGTTTCCACACGCTCACACCCTTTCTCTATCTTTCTCCTACCCATTTCTTTCTTATATATCTTTCTGTGTCACCTTTTCCTTTTTATTCCTTTCTTTCTCTATGATAAAAAGGGGATGGTCCATTATTTTACCTGAGGTAACGACAACTCATAAAAATAAGAATTCGACATATAAGCATTATCAGATAATCAGGATTTACATTTTTATATTTCATCTTTGGGCAATTTGGACGGTCTAACCAGAGGGTTATTGCAAGATGATAATGTCGTAGTTTTAAGGGGCATGAATATTAATACATAGATGGAATTAAAATTTAACATTTAAACTTACCTTTTCATTCGAAAACATCACTCAAACATTTTTACTTTTTACTGGCTGTTGTAGCTGAAGAAGTAGTAGATGATGTGGGTGTTTTTATTCCGTATAAAGCAAGGAGTTTTGAAGGTCAATATCACCAGTGTTACCTGCGCCTTGACTACATATCCACCCAGAAGTCCATATGGATAATAAGAACCATATCCACCGAGACCGTATCCGCCGGACATAGCAGATAGTGAGAACCATATCCTCCCATGAACCACCTAAACCTGCACTACCGTATGATCCGTATGATGTAGGATAGTAATGGCCATATCCACTCATGCCATGTCCATAAACACTCATACCATGCCATATCCTCCCATGCATGTCCTCCTTGTCCATATCCCTCCCATGCCATATCCTCTTGTCATATCCTCCCATGCCATATCCTCCTTGTCCATTATCCACCCAGCCATATCCTCCTTGTCCATATCCAATCATGCCAGAACCTCCAAGGCATATCCACCCATGCCATATCCTCCTTGTCCATATCCACTCATGCCAGAACCTCCAAGGCCATATCCTCCATATGCCCCAAGGCCAGAACCTCCTTGTCCATATCCTCCAAGGCTATATCCTCCTTGTCCATATCCGCCAAGGCCAGAACTTCCCATGCCATATCCTCCAAGGCCCAGTCCTCCAAGGCCATATCCTCCAAGGCCATACCTCCTAGTCCATATCCTCCAAACTGTATTCCACCATGTCCACCATGTCCATATCCCCCATAGGTGTTTGCAATGGGGCACCACTGCTTCACTGCTACTGCCTACTGCTACTGCTCGTATCTGTGCGAATCAAATGTATACAAGTAAATAAGTAAATATTCCAACCAGAATTACAAAAAGAAACACAAATGAATATACAAAATTTGGTCGCAAGTTGACAATTTAGAAATTAAAAGGAGCCGGTTTAGCTCAGTTCGGCAGAGACCCTGCATTGGATCGCAAGGTTCTGAGTTCGATTCCGGCATCCCCGCACTCAGCGTATGAGTAGCAAAGGTTGAGGTAATATGTGCAGTGGAATTAAACCGGCATCGACCGAAATGGCGATTATGTAGAAAAAATTTATGTTAACGAAAAACTTTTAAATGAGTTAAATTTCGTGATTTCAATATTTCGAGCCTTAATTTGGGATTCCATCGTAATATAAACAATACAACAACCAAAAAATAGAAACTGGAAAACTGTGATTAAGACAATTTTTACTTACCTTGAGCTGTTATCGTTGAACAAAAGACTGCAAGCACTGCAACAAAAAATGGATAAGAAATTATTATCTATATCAGTTAATTGCGAAATGTTTGTAGTCTGTCCTCCTGTAAAATAGAACGGTATGTAGTGCTATTCAAATTTGTATGCACACCTATTGGACACAAGGGAGATTTTAACGTTAAAAATGGTGTTCTACCCAAGGAAAGGAGAAGCTCTCCACAAGAATGGAGTTTAAGAATACACCAAAGGTTAAAAAAAGTCCTATTCATTCATTTTCAGAATACAAGGTTGTCAAAAAAGTAATAAGTTTAAAGCTGTATTTACCAAGAGAAATGAAGAAGTGAATGAATGAAACTTATTTTCAGTTGTCAAAAGTACAAATAATACTCGATACTTTTTGCACACACCTGTACAACAGGGAAGCCATGTTCCTGCACATAATAATTCTAAAAAAATAAATAAATTTCCAAACTTAAAAAAAACAATTATTAATCTTACCAATATATTTATCCATATTTAAAGTGGAAACTTACTAATTAGCTTTAGGCCCAGTCGGCTTGGCTTAGAATACACAAACTGTACCTCTGCAAGAGGTCAAGATCCCCCAGTGGCTAGTCCATGACATGCACACTCTACTTTGGGCTATTACTTAGGCTAGACATTTTCAAACCCAAGTAACTTATATGATTGTCCCAACCCTATTGCTCTTATGGCAACCCGAAACCCTTTTTATCATTATAGGGTGCTAGAATACGGTGGCTGAGGGTCTTCATGTCCTGGGACTATCTGAGGAATATGCATTACCCCTTCATCACCAGTACTCTCAGGTCCACTCTGACCCGGAGGTTACCTGTTAGGGTCCCATCTATCGCTCAAAAATAGGGAAAATGTGTTTAGAAAGTGTTAAAAAATTGAGTACCCATCAAAATGACTAAAACATAAAACGTCTTTGCATAAAATAGCCCAACATCCATCCAATTGATAGCTTTATAGCTATCATATATACTCAAGTAATGCACGACATCGACGACCCTCAATTTTAATACAAAAATGTATTTTATCATATACTAGAATTGCTACCCGGCATTGCCTGCGTAGGGGTATAATAAAAGTTAGTCTCGCAGTCCATTTAATTTTTTGGACTTAGATAATTGATTTATGTTAATCACGAATGCAACCAGTGATTCCTTTTCTACTATTGAAATCCTAATTTTAAATATCTTTCCAGATATGATTTAAAACCTTCATTTTTGTACAAAAAGCAAGCTCTGGGATAGTGAAGTGTATACAATATTTATATGTGGTTAATTGTTTTATTTTGTAGTTTCCTCCGGATAACCTACATACAACTGTCCTTTATATATGTATAGATACGTGTAATTAACACGCCTATCAATCTGCTTGTTAGCTTGCATCTCGTATATAACACCCCTAGTTTTTAGGTAAATAATTGGTCTTAAAACACGTAATCACGAGCATAAATATATATATATATATATTATATAATATATATATTCAATGAGAAATCAAACAAATAAAGTTTTTCTTTTATTTACTTAATTACGGGTACGGTATTCCAACAGCGTTCTTGCTGAAAGCATTCATCAGTAAGACGAACGGTTCCTTGAAAATACAGAAATTGTGTAAATGTGTAATTGAACCGTTTCGTCTTACCTGATGAATGCTTCAGCAAAAGAAACCGCGGTTGTATACCTTCCCGTTAATTAAATAAATAAAAGCAAAAATTTTATTTGTTTATTTCTCATAACTATCAACGCTCTATCACAGATATTGAGCACTCTTCTAATACCACTGTACGTGATTACTATACTTTTTCTAGTATACTAGTGCCAACCATACACACTAAATATTAATATATATAATATATATATATATATATAATACAACGCCTCCGCACGAGCAGGATGCGATGTATATATTTACCAACCCTCGCACGAGCAGGATGTGACACATGGTCAATTCTTAAGCGAGTTCAGCAGGCTGAATCAGAATTTTTCCTAGACTGGTTACCTAGCCATGGTTAAAGAGCCCAGTCTGTCCTGCATTTGCCCATAGCTGGAGGAAGAAAGGATTCATACCTTTCCAATGGTATTAGCGCGATGTGAAATGCAAACAGCTTCGTCGAGGAATTGAACTCGGTCGACGAGTCCATTTCCTACGGATGCGATATAAGGTAATTTCTTAAGCGAGGTTTAACAGGTTTGAATTCAGAGTTTTGTTCCTAGAGGGATACCAAGTCAAGATTAAAGAGCCCCGTCTACTCTACTACGACTGAGGAGAGTGCTTGAATTCATACCTTCCCAAGGTATTAGCTCTATATGAAATGCAAACAAGATTTGAACTCGTCACGCCGTTCTGATTGCACAACGATAATCATCACACCTCTAATCGGCAAAATCAAAGTTGTCTATAAAACAAAAAGTCGGCGAATAATTTTATTGTTTAAAGAGAACTGAACAAACCGGAAACGGAAACACTTACCAGCGATGAGTGTCGTTGCGGAAAATATGGCTGCCATTTTGATCTGTCAGAACATAAAAGAGGGAAATAATTTATGAGCGAAATTCACCGGATACGAGACACATTGATTGATAGACAATGAAAAAAAAATCATCGGTACAATATCAAATAACGAGCTGTTCATTCTTAACACCTTTTAAATAATTTGAGAATTTAAAAACAAAAACTCTTTAGTACTTTTTAGTAAGCGACGAAAAATTATCGTCTTAAGAGTCAAACGGTAGAACAAAACAAAAAAAATTAAGTTGTCAATCAATGCATCATATTTATTCAATAAATGACAAATAAATTGATAATCAATCCCTAATATGTGTTATTATATTTTATTGCCACCAAATCTTTTCCTAATAACAGCTGTACTCCCTCACCTTTCCAAATAGTTCGAGAATAAAAACAAAACACAGTAAGCGAAAATTGGAAACCATTAGGCAAACTTTATCACTAAAATTGAATCATTAACTACAATATCATCTCTATCATTCTAAAAATATTACACAAAAATTAAAACAACAAATAAAACACACACACACACACACACACACACACACACATACCATAATATATATATATATATATATATATAATAATATATGCGTATGTGTGTGTTTGTTGGTGTGTTGTGTGTGTGTGAATATATGTGTATGTGTGTGTTCTATTTCATTTCACTTCAATTAAGCACATATTCTTCCCAAAATATATATATATATATATATAATATATTTTGGGAAGAATATGTGCTTAGTTGAAGTCGTACCTAATTGAAAGTTAATTAATTAATAATTAATTAATTAGCAGAATACCTTTCAAATGTAAGGCTAAACAAATCGAGAAAAATCAATCGTATGTACATTTCGGCCTATTAGACCTCATCAGCAGAGCTATAGATAGGAAGACCGCCTGCTGATGAGGCCTAATAGGCCGAAATTTACATACAGAGATTGATTTTTCTCGATTGTTTAGCCTTACATTTGAATAGGTATTCCCGCCTAATTAATTAATTATTAATTATACTTTCAAAATTATGTACGACTTCAATTAAACACATATTCTCCCAAATGTGTCGGCTAAAAAAGGCATATCAAAACACATAATTTGTGTATTTACTTTCTCATAATATATATATATTATATATATATATATATATATAATATATATATATATATATGAGTAAGGTAGCGTTGACAACACTTGGTTACTGACAGTTTCTTGCCTATGCGACTTTCAGGTTTTGGTCTGAAGATCACATAGGTGAGAAATTGCAGTAACCAGTGTTGACTTCATATCCACGCTACTTTAACTCAAATATAAACCCTCTATCAATGATATTGAGCACTATCTTGTTAAAAAATATAGCACCCATATTACCACTATATATATATATATATATATATATATATATAATAATATATATATAATTTAGACCAGAGACGAATAATGTTTAATTGCTGCCAAAATCTACTTTGAATATTTGGGCATGGTGTGTATGTTTTTGCATGTGTGAGTGTATGTCAGGTGTTTTGTGGTCTATGTATGCATGTGTGCTTGTGGTGTGTGTTATGCATGTGTGGTTTGTTTGATATGTTCGAGTGTGTGTGGTGTGTTCGAGTGTGTGTGTGTGTGTGTGTGTGTGTGGTGTGTTGATAAGGAGAGATATTGGGAAAAGTATTAGTAAGCAACGGAAATTACCCGTCTTAAGAGTCAACATTAAAACAAACCAAAAAAAGTAAGTTGTCAAACCAATGCGTTGTATTTATTCAATAAATGACAAATACATCGATAATCAATCTCTTAATAGATCATTATTTTTCTTTTTGCCAAAAATGTTCTTGTTTTTACTTCAGTTCATTTCCTCCATCATCGAATAATCAATATTAAAAGACAAATGTCTATTTAAGTACAATTCACTGAGTCCCTTATGTCGAAATATTTACCTTACCTACTGTCGTTTTTTTTTAAATATGCATTTACACAACCCGACTCCCGCACGTGGAGGATGCGACACACACTCCATTCTTAAACTGACCTTTAACAGGTTTGAATTCAAAGTTTCTTTCTCACAGACTGTTTGCCTAATCAAGGTTAAATAGCCCATTCTGCCCTATATATCCTAATCCTTTGCCTACGGTTTTATTATTTACCCAACCCCTTCGCATGTGCAGATGCTACACACACTCCCTTTCTAAAGCGGAGTTTAACAGGTTTAAATTCAGTGTTTTTCTTCTCCTAGGCTGGTTGCCGAACCAAGGTTAAAGAGCCCAGTCTGCCCCTATATATCTTAACCCTTTACCTACTGATTTGAATTATGTATTACCCAACCCCTCCGAACAGATAATACAAAGAATACAATTTTATAAACATTCAAAGTAAAATAAATTACAAACACCAATCTTTGTTTTTTAACTTTGCTGATCTAGTACCTTTGTCTCAGTACCTACTGTTCTTAAGTGGCCAATCAGGGTTTTCCAACTATGGTCCGACCCTTCAGCGGATCACGAAATTAATAATGGTCGTAAAATAACAATGGATCGCGAAAATAAATAAGAAAATGAAAATGAAAATAAATGCACATTTTTAAGCTTAGATAGTGTAATGTACATTCCAAAGTCTAGGAAGTGACTACAAAGGAGCATTTCCTGATTTTGTTCTTGTCCATTTAATAGCATACACTTAGTTTTAATGAGTCACAATTCAATTGTTGTTCTGACTGTGAGTCGAAGTAAAAAAAACAAGTTTGAAAAATACTGATCTAAGTAATGAGTAGTTTATCACTGCTAAACTTCAGTGATCTACAGAGAACATGTATTTTTAGAGACATTGAATAAATTCTTTAAACGAAAATAAGCATAGATCAAATTAGCAAAGCTGCAATTATAGGCATATAGGGAGGAATTCCAAGTTCCTAACCATTACACCACGATGAGGTGACCCCTAAAATTCAGTCATGAAATGATAATACTAGTTAAGTATCTATATTTCAACTAGTCAACTCATGAATCACTTGAGTCCCGTGTAAATGGCGTCCATGACGACATTGATTCTTCATTTAGGAAGGAGTACAGGGCCGGGTTAGCTCAGTCGTAGAGCGTTCGGCTGAAACCACATGGTTCCTAGTTAATTCCGTCCTCGGCTAACTCAGCGTATGGAGTAGCACAGGAATCTGTGCGGTAAAGTAAGGAGCTGATGGTAGGTGGGTCTCCATCTCAGATGTCAAAATAATCTCCTTGGTCTAGCGCTAGTGAAAAGGATAGACTCCCTCGCTGATTGGCTGATACCGACTTTAGGCCGCCCCGACGACTTTACTTTTTTTACAATATTCAAATTTGTATTCTTAGTTAACAACAGTTCGTGATATATTGTGCATCTATTTAGGAAGATGAATGAGTCTGGTGTATTGCATAGATATTTCCAGTATATATCGAGAAATTGGCTGAATAAAAATGATGTTCCAAAACAAAATGAAGACTACACAGAATTTTCAATCAATTAAAAATTGGGCTGGATATTGATTTATTCTCTTTTAAAAGGTTATTGCTGTTGAATAAACATATAAAAGAATTTGATACATACAATTTACAGATAACCATTCAACTAACAAGATATTCGACTGTTGGCGGTCATAGAATACGTTACAAATGGTTTAGCCCCCCTCCTCCACCAAAATAAATGAGTACGGTATGACAGTAAACTGCATCCTGTGATGATGATCAGTTTCCTTGGCTCAATGTAGGATCAGGAACAATAAAAATTGAGATTACTTACCTCTGTTGAAACTTGCAATCGGTTCTCTAACGAAAAGGAGACTATAACATTTCATTGAAATCCGTTAGCTTTTATACAGGTTCAAGCCTACGCATTAACCCAATGTTTTCAAAACTGTTATCGCCTATAGAGAACCTTAAGACAATAACAAAACAAAACAAAAAACCTGTTCCTATGGAACAGTTTCCATTTGATATAACCACAGATGAAATATATCTTGTGAGTGCTTCTCACAGATACAGTGTGCGTCCAGCCGACAAAAATAGTCTAATCCGGAGTGTGTTGGATGTCACATGTTAAATGCTAATTGGATCAGTGCGGCATGAGAAACAGATTTCATTTGTTAAAAATCACGATTTTATGGTAATTAATAAAACAACGTCCAACAAAACACACGGAACGCGTGGATCAACTGATCGGCGGGCAGGAGGAAGTCTAATTTTAAAAGTTTTCGTTGAAAGAAAAACACCGACTACACACTTTTGATTAAATTTCTGAAAATCTATTGAGAATCTATTCACATCTTCCCAATTAACCTCTATTTCTTTAAATATACATAGACATATCTATTCCCGTTATAACATGAACTGTACGTACCCCCTACCTACACACACACACACACACACACACAACACACAGCCTAGTATACCTATTATCCCTATGCGATTCGTAGCTCTCTGTTCGATACATTCCCCTATCACTATACATACTACGTCTATATACCTTACAGTATTACTCGGACCTTCACACACAACCAGCATACAGAGAATAACTTCTCATCACAACTTATTAGATTATACCCACATGCAACATCTACTCAACAAAACTTGTCTCCGCTCCAATCCTCTTCCCATATAAAATACTTTCGACCAACAATCTCAAAAAAGCTTTTAAAAAATTCTACAAAATGCTTTTCATAAAACCCTTAAGACGTGCCTCTTCCGGCGGTACGAATACACATAATATAAGGGATTCACTCAAAGAACAGTATCACCAGAAATCAGTCAGCAGCAGAGTATAAGGAAATGAAATTCTAATTTTAACAAAGAGGATACAAGTATAATACAATTTCTGTTCAGCTGACATTCAAAAAAACAAATAAGATAGTTATGTAATTTTATAACAAGTAAAAAAGCCACAAAAAATTTTTTTTATATTCTGTCTAGACTTTCTATAAAAACCTTTTAAAGATAAAAGTGTTTTTATTTCCAGTAATCTATTTAGAAATTTATATATAACTAATATTTAATATAAAATATAAAGAGATAAAAATATAAAAAGGCATTTTTTTTAAATTAAAATTTAAATAAAGATTTTTAAAAATATAAAAATAAACAGATTAAATCTTCATAAATAATCATGAAAAAAATTATTATTATATTATTATTATTTATACTTATTTTGAGTTTTCACTCCAGCGTTAGTGATGGTCTTTTCACTGAGTTCTGAGTGACAGCAAGTCTCCTCAGGTCTCCAGCTCCTTCTGAGTGATTCGGACAGAATTGCAGTAGTGCAGTGTTCTGGATAGGTATCAATCCTTCCTCTGAGTTCCAGATTTTCCAACCCTTTTCCTAATCCTTTTAGACCCCAAGTCACCAACTACAATTGTATCACTTAACTTTCATAGTCCATAAACATTTCAAGTTCTCTGCAGTTCCAGTATATTTGCCATTTTTCATTTTCATTACTTACACCGCTGTATCTGCTGAAACTGCCAAAACTCACCACGTGCACAAGTTGTTTCTTTTTGTTTTTTTTTTTTTTTTTTTTTGTAATCAACACTGGTCTGGTCTTCTTGCTGGGATAAGGTGATCCGTTTTATCTCAAATCTATATTTATTTTATTATATTTAATATTATTATTATATTAAAATAATTAAATAATTATACAACCAATAAAATCACAATACATTACTGAATAATTATACTATCAAAGAAATAAGCATATATCCATATTAATAATTTCCAAGAATGGGAATTCAGATTATTAAACTATTAATATTAAAATGTAGTAGATAATCTCCAATATATTATTAAATTGAGACTCCATAATAGTAACAATTTACAGCACAACAAAATAAGAAAATTAGATCAGTATTATTACATCCATTACAAATTTACATCTACCATTATTAGATTATTAATTATTACATAAATATTATTTATTATTATTATATATTATGTAGTTGTTGTTGTTTTGTTGTTGTGATAATCATATTGTGATATACTTATAGAATTTGAATACTATTAGACTATCAAATCATTAAACCATTTAATCCATAGTCTTCACATTCAAACAAATTATTTCTCATCCATATCTTAATACTAATTACAATTAATTCTAAAGAATTCGGTGATTGATAATGGTAGTACATATTATAAAATTAATGTAAATCATATCATTAATCAATCAGTTATTGCCAAAATCATTATTATCAATAATTAGCAACAATACCATAATTTACAAATATTCTTTTAACTATTAATGCAAACAGATTCATATTTAAATTCTGTAATAAGTTAATATCCATAATTACTCAATAATACATATAGGAATCGGTAAAAGCTAATATAGATGTTTCATACTATTTATTTTGTCATCACCAACCTTAAATATAGTCGGATCAAAGAGATGAAAAGAATTTTAGGCGTATTCTAGAAATTAAAGTACTTTATCGTGTAGTAACAAATTATTCTCTTCAAAAATCTTTCTAATATTCATAATTTATTATTAATTATATCAATCTATTAACATACCAGCATATGTATTAATTAAACTATTAATTTGAACAATATAAAAACAGACATATTACAAATTCACTCAATATTAAAGTATAAATAAATCAATAAAATTTAATACCATTTTACCAAATTATCCAAGAAAAGCAAACAATTCGTGAATATTATAATGCTATCATCGATAATTGGAAGAAATGAAAACTATCTAAACAAAAAAATTTTCCAGGATCAAAAATAAAAAAATAAATTCTAAAAAAGTTTATAAATATATAAATGACCAAAATATAAATTATAACATGACTAATGTAAAATATAAGTAACCAAATTTAATAAGAAAAAATAAATAAAATTCTAAGTGATACAACAAGAGATGTGTGTGTGTTGTGTGTGTGTGTGTGTGGTGTGTGTGTGGTGTGTGTCGTGTCTGAAAGATAAATGGAAGAAAGAATGTTGTAGGAAAAAATTATTTATTGAGGATGCCGACATCTTTACGACCAAGAGTTTGTTCATGGTTGAAACACGTGTCGGCATCTCAATAAACATAATTGTCGGATTCACTTCAATTGTCTCCCTTATAGTAATATATATATATATATATATATATATATATATATATATATATATATATAATTAATATAACAAAATTATGGTAAATCCTCGCGGTGAGAAAAAAAAAAACATCAAATAGTTTGATTGTAAATAATATTACTACCCAAACATCAACCTGGGAGAAAAAAATTTTGGAAAAAAGGAAATAATCTACCAACAAAAAATAATCCATTGTCATATTTTGTCCAAAAGAAAAAAAATATATGCATATTATATATATCTAAGATATATATATTCATATAAAACCGCCAGGAGACTAAAGCTAATAAGTAAAAAAGTGCTCAATACCTAAGTAAGCAAAAAAAGATAAAGCTAAAGGATCAGAAACCTTACTAACGTTCGCTTAAGATCTCAGCCCTGAAGAGCATTAGCGAAACTTTTAGTAGGTTCGTCTGACTCATTAGATTAATCTTTATATATATATATATATATATATATTATATATACCCTTTTATTGAACAGTACACACACCCTACACCATATAGAACTAGCAGTGATGAGCGTAATGGCTGTTGATTCGGTGACTCGAGTCAAATTCCTGGGATGAGGCTGTGCGATTGCACATTGTGCAATAAACTGGAAAGGTATGCATCGATCTTCTCTCCCTCCACTATGGTAAATAGTAGGCAGACTGGGCTGATTTTACACCATGTCACCGAAGACCTTTTTGTTTGTTCATTCTTGTGGATATTCAAAAGGCATTTTAAACACGTTTTTTAAGTTTCATTTTTTTTTTATCTAAACCATAGGGGACCCTAGCAAGTACTAAAATTGCGGATCAAGGCGACCAGGGAGTATGGCAGTAATAGCGACACACACACCCCAAGAAACTAGACATTGAAGCTGTTTTTTATTTGTTGTATAGGCTTTTTTGGTAGTCTACTAAATCTTCGATATTTATGTAGTTTTATGGATTGCAACGGCAGGAAAAACTAAATTTTATTAAAAAAAAAAAAGCTCCGCAAAATGGATTTTTAAAATTATATCATTATTTACATTACCAGAACCGTTAAATCTCCTGATATCTCTTCCAGTCTGAAGAAGTTCAGATATCTGAAAGTAGTCGTAATGTAAAATGATAATTTTTTTAACATAATCCATTTGCTACATTCTTTTTATAATATATATATATATATATATATTTATATATAATAATATATATATATATATATATACGTTTTTAAAAGACGGAGCTATTAAATATTTCTCTCTATCTATGCCGTTAGCAATTCTTCAGGAACACACACACACATTATATATATATATATATATTTATATATATATAAATTATATAGTAATAAATGGATATCTTGGTACAGATATGAAATTTATTGGCATTCTTGCATCCTTCTCTTATTTTAACTAATTTAACCTCACACTGTCTTATTGCGTATAATCTTCAGTTGTCACTATTTGTGCTTTTCAGATACCTTCCGTGTTGTTTAATACGGCAAGCTCACGGAGAATGCACACACTGCGATTTTAAGAACTTTTATGTTTTGTGCGTATTAGTCATATTGTGACGTAGCAGTTTTATGTTGATTCTTCCTTGTGAGAATGCGTATTCTAACTTCATGTATTGGAATCTCAGCCTTAATGAATTCCTAGCAGAAAATTGTGCGTGCGCATATCTAACAATCAGAACACATTTATCATTTGGGGTTAAGCATGCAGTTATATTGATTTCGAACGATTCTAAGATTGTATATTCGCACGGACACTTTCAAAATGCTACCGTCTTGTTTCAAAGTGAAAGTCAGTTTTCTAAATTCATAGCCATAAAATTGTCGAAATGAGACTTATAGTAATTAAAACCACATTTTCTGATCATGTTTGGTTGTAAAGCATGAAGTTGTATTGTTTTCGAAAGTTTCAAGATTGTTTATTTCACACGGAGACTTTCAATGCTACCGCTTAGTTCAAAGTGAAAGTCAAGCGTAGGTTACTCTAATTGCCTTATGCTAGGGAATTTTGACAATAAAAGGTGAAAATTAACTAATGTATGTTATGATATTTAGGTTCTGCATGCCGAGGTTTGTATGTGTATATATGGGTACGTAAATGTTTTTGTATGGTATAATATCGTTACGTAAACTTTCTTATGTTTTTAAAAGCAATATATATATATAATTATATATATATATTATAATTAAAGGAAGAAAGTCGTCGGGACGACCTAATTCGGTATCAGCCATGCAGCGAGGGAGTCTATCCCCTTTACACAGCGCTAGACAAAGGAGATTATTTTACGCGTCTGAGATGGAGCGCCATATCTTCATCAACTCCTTACTTACCGCCACAATTTCCCGCACTATCGCTGAGTGGCCGAGGCGGGTATCGAAACTAGGAATCTTGTGGTTTCTATCAACCTCTACGACTGGCTAACCGGCCCTATAACTCTAAGTACAGCTTCCCATGCACAAGGCAGACATCAGTTTCTCTTTAGAATTATTTGATTTAAACTACGTGTTCTGCTCTCCAGCAACGCGTTTTCGCAATGCTAAGAGTGGAATCCATGTGCCTTGAGCAGTACAGTGACTGCACACTCCTGTTTGACCTTACTTGAGCTTAGACTGGTGGGGTTGGGATAAGGCCCCCTCCGATCAATGCTATGGTCACGTCTGTATATCATATTATATATATTTGAATGTATTCGTAATCTGTTAATCCGTTGTGGAAATCATATACCATCGTTTGGCCAAGGTGTGAAGCATTACTACTATATTATGCTAATGCTTTCCAAATGTTAGTTAAGGAATAAATAATCAGAAAACTCTGTAGTTTTTCTCAGTTTCTTGTTATTAGAGCATGAGTGGGTGATTTTCAGCATCAGTGCACTTCCCCTTCCTTCTGACGTGAACGAGCTGGTGATCTTCTGGCTGCTGTCCGGTACGTTGAATTGTGTGTTGGTGCTTGTTGCTGGTGGTCGTTGTGATTAATGAGTCTGTACTCTGGTGTGGTCGTGTATGGGGTCATGGTGGTGTATGGGCGCGGGTTGCGAAATATGAGTATGCTTTTAAAGGCCGGTGTCTGTATGTCAAGCCGTCGGGTGATGTCTACTAGAAGCATACGAGACGCAAAATCTACAAACGATGCATATTATAACATTATTTTTTTTTTCATATTTACCCTTCAATTATTTGGGGGGGGGCCAAAAAAACACCCGCCCTTTATCATACATATCAAGAGAAGTGTGCTAAGTGTAGGGCCAAGCCTTCTAAAACCGCTGGCAAATATCGGGGAGGCAGGCTCAAGAAACTAAACCAGGAGATTAGATGACGCTACGCAAGAGCGAGCCTCTACTATTTCGAATTCAGTCACAGACTCTCCCCACCTGAACGTCACCCTAAACGAAACCTATATACACCCGAGACAGAACACCATACCGAAACCACGCGCAAGAGGTGTCGAAAGTATACCTTAAACGTACCTGGGTGAGATTCAAGTTTGGAGCCCTGGATTGTGAGGTACACTTCATTCAGCATCATATCAGGTCCACTTGACCCGTGTGTAACTTCATTAGAGTCCTTTTCGCTTTAAATTAATGTTAACAAAATGTATTTAATGGAAAATATGTTTTTAAAGTTAGACCACAATGAATATAGAAGAACTGTATTCGCATATTAAATAACCCAAGGGTGTACATGCCGCTAAAAACAACCAACCAACTACAACCGTTTCCTTAATGAGTGTTATTTCCTTTGTGTATTTGTCTTGAGTTAATTCAAATTTCACACTGATTTCCTGGCGTCACGTAAATTTATTCAGACGTTACCCGTTATTTTTTAGGGAAAGTGGAAGTCAAATACAAGTCATTTCATATGTTTTCTGAAAAAAATCTTCGACAATACGAGACTTGAAATAATGAAGATCCCCTATATTGTAAGTTTATTTTTGTTTTTTCAGTTCCCTTGTTTTTAGTTTTCTGTTTTTGTTGTTTTTTTGTTGTCTTTTTATTATTCAATAAATTATTATGATAAATTAAAATACAAAAAATAAGTTCGTCGTATCGAAAATCATTTATGATATCATCAATCAATTGCAGTATTATCTATCATGAATATAGAGAACATAAAAAGATGTTAGATAGATAGAAGTAGATAGTAGATCTGAATACTCTGATTAAATAGATAGATAGATGATAGATAGATAGATAGATAGATAATAGAAATATGTATCTAACTATCTATTATCTGTGAATATAAAATATACGAAGAGAATATATAGAATATAATAGATAGAACATAATGAAATACCCTATCTATATATTCTAAAAGTTCTTATTTCGTGTTCGTGAGTACATAATTGATGCCTACTGATTAATTGAACTTTAGTGTAGCAAATTATTTGGAATTTCAAATCGAAAGAATATTATTTGATTCAAACTGGACGTTAGAGATTTAATATAAATAGATATGACGAAAGTGTCCTTGATATTTTCAAACACTCCGCTAAGTGCGTTGATCCTGAGTGACTAGGCAATGACTCTTCAGAAAAAATACTTCAGGGGAAAAATACAGAAGTTTTTTCTCAGCAAAGAAAAGCTTTATAAAAAAGGGAATTCCAAATAGACAATTGTGAGTGATGATAATTATTTGATTTTATAAAAATATAGTATTCACTTTTTTTTAAAAACAGACGGTGCAAATTAATAAAGTCAGAACAGTCCAAAGAATACCTTCTAAAATCTCTTGCACAAACATTATTCCTTCTTTTTTTTCTCCCAAATCCGTTTCCAAAACAATATTCTTTCGTTTTTTTCTTCCTGTTCAAATTAATGTCAGTTTTTCTCAACAGATTCTTTCTCTGGTTTCTTTAACGTTTTTTGCCTTTTTGTTAATAAATAAATAATAAATTCTTATTATTCCAACCGTCACTAATCTACGGTCATCTGTCTTTGTTACCGTTTTCAATCTCCATATTTCTGTCTAACCCTTCTCGTGTTCCGTTCGTCTCTGTAACTCTCTCGTCTCTGAGCACCGTCCTGCTGATTCTATCGTCTGTTTTTTTCTAACGCCTCTCAGTCAAATTTTCCTGGGTATTTTTTCCAAAACAAACTAGGAAATTAACCCTTTTTCTGCCAAGAGCAGCAACTCTTACCTTCTCCTTTATTATTTAACTTCTTTCGTTTTTCTTTTCCAACAAATAGTCACCCTTCTATTATTAAATGAATATTCTGAGAAATCTCAATATCATGACAGTACACTTATTGACGTTCGCTCTTGCAATGCGAGCGTGAAAGTCAGTCTGGGCGAGTCGTCAGGGTGTAAAGACTGGGCAGCCAGACTCACAGTGATGGTTATTGTATTCAGAATTTGAATAAAAGATTCACAGTATATGCCTGAGTAGTCATAAAAAACTAATCGACAGCGCAAGGCATCACCACCATCTTGAATATTGCTAATAATTTATCTTATAATCTTTTTAGAGATAACCATATGTAAGACTCTACTGAAAAGCATATTTTTCCTTTTCTTCCTCTCTTCGTACTGTCTATATTTTTCCTCTTCTCTCTTTTACTGTCTCTTTCTTGAGAGGGATCGGCCACAATGCTCATCTGGCTGTTGGATTTTTATTTTTATATATTTTTTATTTTATTACCTTTTCATTTTTTATTTTTTATTTTTTAGGAAAAGAAACATTTCACCTCATAATAAATTGAAATGCACTATATATAATATATATATATATATATTTTATATATATATATAAATGAAAAGTTGACTAACCGGTGAATTTGGTCACATGTTAGTGAAATTCAGAGGTAAGTCAGGGATATAACAATACAAAGTGCTCAATCAAGTGAGCAAATTTATTATAAAATGGGTACAACAATAACCTACTCGAGTTTCCCATAAGGATAATTCAGGTAAATTCCACTGAATTAATCGAACCATTATAGCAGGCATTGCATGTGTATGGTCAATGCCATGACACATACACGTGAAATTAACTCTATTAATCCCGGTGTCCGTTAATCAGTGATTTAACCCTAAGATCCTACGGTGAAACTCGAGTAGTTATCTCTTGTACGCATTGTATAATAAATATATATATATATATATACTAAACTGTAAAAAAAATGAAAAAACTATTGAAAATGTTGCCATTGATCCTTGGAATAATCCCAAAGAACTTTGAAAAGAGATTGGACAGTTGGAGAACTGGAAAGAGGTAGAAATACCGAGAAGGCTCCAGGGAGATGACGTGATTGTGTTTTCATCCGGATCTAGTGAAGGCGACTACTAGCTGTGTGTGACAAAGACAAATTACGGAGCTAATAAAACTGTAATATCACAGTAAAACTAGAACATATAGTAAAACAATATATAGCGGATCTCTTAAACCGAATCCTCAGTCACGTCAGAATGCGAACAAAATCAGGTTATTTACCAGGGTACTGCTGGTTAAATTCATAGTTTCCTTCCAGAAACTTAAGAGCCTAAATGCCTTTATATGCGATTGTTATATAAGGTGTGATGAGGATTACAACTTGTATATAGACTGTTCTAAAACAGCTGATCGGCCACTCGGCTGAATCGACCAATCAAAAACGCCCAAACATGTATTCATTTACTATTAAAGGCTGTTGATAAATGTGGCACAATGCTCGCTGATTACAGACGAACGATTAGGTTAAACAACTTCTCTAACACGGATCAAACTGACGAGGATTATAACAAGAACTTCTTAACATGGGATCAGCTGAAAAAGGATTAAAACTGATACGACATCTTTTCTACTTCAAGAAAAGGATCACACGTTATCCCCAACAGGATCTCAATGTAAAACTGCTTTCACTTTAAAAATGACCCCAAGAATCACACCGTCAAAGTATAACAGATTCTACACATTTGAACTTTTGACGTCTTCTCCATTTATGATGAAGAGCGGTTGTGTTATTTATATCTTTCATAGTTCCTAACAAGATTTCGACCTTTGATAACTCAAGGAAAAGACTTTGTAATCAGTCTCTTAAAAGCACTATAAAGAAAAGGATTCTTTGTCCTGAATAAGATTCTACGAGAAAAACATTGGAGGATTCATTTGAATAACAATCCAATAAGAAAGAGCAACTTACATGTAGAGGACATCACCACATGCACCTGGATTAGAGACAATACCATTTTACTCTTTTACATTTCATGGCTAAAAATAAGAAGTCTCTTCCACCACACCTCTCTCTCTCTCTCCTCTCTCTCTCTCTCTCTCTCTCTCCTTCTCTCCTCTCTCTCTCCTCTTCTTTCTGTATATATAATTATATAATCTGTCTCTCTCTGTTTATATGAGAGAGATGAGGAGATTTAGAAGAAGAGAGAGAGAGAGAAGAGAGAGAGAGAGAGGAAGAGAGATAGAGAGAGAAGAGAAATCGTGAAAAGAGATATAAAGCAGAGAGCGAGACAGAATATATATATATATATATACAGAAAGAGATGAGAATAGGAAGAGAGAGAAGAGAGAGAAGAGAGAATGAAGAGAGAGAGAGAGAAGAGAGAGAGAGGTGGTGGTGAGAGGACTTCTTATTTAAGCCATGAAATTGTTAAAAGAGTAAAAATTATTGTCTCTAATCCCAGGTGAAATTGGGGATTCACTTCTAATGTAGTTGCTCTCTTCTTTATGATTTGTGTATCATATGAATCCTCCAATGCTTTTCTCGTAAAGAATCTTATTCAGGACAAATCCTTTCTTATAGATGATTAAAACTGATTCACAAGTCTTTCTCGACGTGTATCAAAGGTCGAAACTAGTTAGGAACTATGAAAATATAAATAAAACAACCGCTCTCATCATAAATGGAGAAGACGATCAAAGTTCAATTCGTGTGGTAAATCTGTTATATTAGGACGGTTACGATTCTTTGTGCATTTTAATCGAAAGCAGTTTTACGATGGAATCCCTTGGCAAAAGTCTGATCCTTTCTTGAAGTAGAAAGATTCGTATCAGTTTTAATCCTTCAGCTGATCCATGTTAAGAAGTTGTATATCCTCGTCAGTTGATCCGTTTTAGAGAGTTGTTTAATCCTTAATCCGTTCGTCTGTACATTCAGCGAGCAATTGTGCACAATTTATCAACACTTTAAATAGAAATCGAATACATGTTTGGGCGTTTTGATTGGTCGATTCAGCCGAGTGCCGATTCAGCTGTTTTAGAACAGTCTAAAATACAAGTTTGTAATCCTCACCACCTTATATAAACAATACGCCAGATATAAAGGCATTTAGCTCTTTAGTTTCTGGAAGGAAACTATGAAATTTAAACCAGCAGTACCTGGTAAAAACCTGATTTTGTTTTCGCATTCTGACCGTGACTGAGGATTCGGTTTTAAGAGATCCATTAATATTTGTTACATATGTTCTCTAGTTATTACTGTTGATATTACAGTTATATTTAGCTCCTGTAATTTTGCTTTGTCCACACCACAGCTAGTAGTCGCCTTCACTAGATACCGGATGAAAAAACAAACAAATCACCTCATCTCCCTGAGCCTTCTCGGTATTCTACCTTTTTTCCAGTTCTCCAACTGTCCCAATCTTCTTTTCAAAGTTCTTTGGATTATTCCAAGAGATCAATTTGGCAACATTTCATAGTTTTTTCAATTTTTTTAGCAAGTTCTAGTATTATATATATATATATTATATATATAGTATAAATGCGTACAAGAGATAACCTACTCGAGTTTCACCGTAAGGATCTCAGGTTAAATCATGAATTAATCGAGACACCGATTAATAGCAGTTAATTTCACGTGTATGGTCAGGCATGACCATACACATGAAATCGACTGCTATTAATCGGTTTGTCTCGATTAATTCAGTGGATTTAACCCTGAAGATCCTTATGGTGAAACTCGAGTAGGTATCTGTGTACCCATTTATATAAATTTGCTCACTTATTAGCACTTTGTATTTGTTATATCCTGACTTACCCCTCTGAATTCCACTAACCATCGTGACCAAATTCACCGGTTAAGTCAACTTTTCATTATATATATATATATATATTATATATATATATATATAATATTAATAGTGCATTTCAATTATTAATGAGGTGACAATGTTTCCTTTCCTAAAAAATAAAAAATAAAAAAATGAAAAAGTAATAAAAAAAAAAATATAAAAAAATAAAAATCCAACAGCCAGATGAGCAATGTGGCCGATCCCTCTGAAGAAAGAGACAGTAAAGAGAGAAAGAGGAAAAATATAGACAGGTAGAAGGAGAGGAAGGAAAAGAAAAATATGCTTTTCATAGAGTTTACATATGGTTATTTAAAAAGATATAAGATAAATTATTACAATTTCAGATGGTGTATCCTTGCGCTGTCGATTAGTTTTTTTAATGACTACCTCAAGGCATATATCTTGTGAATCTTTACTTCTTAAAATTCTGAATACAATAACCACTCACTGTGAGTCTGGCTGACCACGTCTTACACCCTGACGACTCGCCACAGACTGACTATCTCACGCTCGCAATTGCAAGAAGCGAACGTCAAAATAAGTTACTGTCATGATATTCTGAGATTTCTCAGAATATCATAATAATAGCAAGGGGGTTGACTATTTGTTGGAAAAGAAAACGAAAGAAGTTAAATAAATAAGGAGAAGGTAAGAGTTGCTGCTCTTGGCAGAAAAAAAGGGGTTAATTCCCTTAGGTTTGTTTTGAAAAAATACCCAGGAAAATTTGACTGAGAGAGACGTTAGAAAAAAAAACAGACGATAGAATACACGGACGGTAGCTCAGAGACGAGAGAGTTCAGAGACGAACGGAACACGAGAAAGGTTAGACAGAAATATGGAGTTGAAACGGTAACAAAGACAGATGACAGTAGATTGAAGTGACGGTTGGAATAATTAAGATTTATATTATTTATTAACAAAAAGGCAAAAAGTTAAAGAAACCAGAGAAAGAAATTGGTTGAAGAAAACTGAATTAATTTGAACAGAAAGAAAAAAACGAAAAGAAGTAATTGTTTTGGAAACGGATTTGGAGAAAAAAAAGAAGGAAAATGTTTGTAGAAAGATTTGTAGAAGGTATTGGACTGTTCATGAACTTTATTATATTTTGCACCCGTCTGTTTTTTAAAAAAATGAATAATAATAATTTTTAAAATAAAATAATTATCAATCACTCACAAATTGTCTTATTGGCTAATTCCTTTTTAAAACTTTTCTTGCTTGAAGGAAAAAAATCTGTATTTTCCCCTGAAGTATTTTTTTTCTTGAAGAGTCAATGCCTAGTCACTCAGGATCCACACGACTTAGCGAGAGTGTTTGAAAATATCAAGGACACTTCGTGACATATACTAATTATCAGTTAAATCTCTAACGTCCAGTTTGAATTCAAATATATCTTTTCGATTTGAATTCAAATAAATTCTACACTAATAGTTCAAAATTAATAGTACGGCCATCAATTATGTAACTCACGAAAACATAAGAACTTTTAGAAATATATAGATAGGTATTTCATTATGTTTCTATCTATCTATATTTCTATATATCTCTTCGTTATATTTATATATTCACAGATAGATAGATAGTTAGATAATATTTCATTATCTATCTATCTATCTATCTATCTATCTATCTATCTATTTAATTCAGAGTATTCAGATCTATCTATCTATCTATCTATCTATCTATCTTTTTATGTTCATTAATATCATAGATAGATAGATATGCCATTGATTGATGATATCATAAATGAGTTTTCCGATAGACGAACTTATTTTTTTGTATTTAATTATCAATAATAATTTTATTGAATAATTAAAAAAGACAAACAAAAAAAAAAACAAACAAAAAAACAAAACCCTAAAAAAACAAAACCAAACAAAACAAAAAAAACTTACAATATAATTTCATTATTCAAGTCTCGTATTGTCGAAGATTTTTTTCAGAAACAATAATGGAAATGACGTGTAGTTTGACTTCCACTTTCCTAAAAAAATAACTAACTCTGAAAAATTTACCGTAGACGCCCAGGTATCAGTGTGAAATTTGAATTAACCCCATCAAGACATACACAAAGGACAATAAAACACTCATTAAGGAACCGGTTGTAGTTGGTTGGTTGATTGTATTTTACGGCATGTACACCCTTGGTTATTTTATGCCGAATACAGTTTTCTATTATTCATTGTGGTCTTAATCTTTAAAAACATATTTTCTCATTAAATACATTTGTTATAAATTAATTTAAACGAAATGGGACTCTAACTGATAGTTACCACACCGGGTCAAAGTGGACCTGATAGTGATGCTGATGAAAGTGTACCCACAATCCCCAGGGCTCCAGAACTTGAATCTCACCACGAGGTACAGTTTAAGGTCATACTTAGAACACCTCGGCCACTACCTTCTCTTGCATATGTATATAAAAGGGCTGGGTGTTGCCATATGAGTATATGATATATTATAATATGCATGTTGTAGATTTTGCGTCTCCGTATGCTTCTAGTAGACACTCACCCGAACGGCTTGAATACAGACACCGGCACTTTAAATGCATACTCATATTTCCAAAACACCCCCATACCACCAACCCCATGACCCCCATCACACGACCACACACAGAGTACAGACTCATTAATCACCAACGGACCAACCAGCAACAAGCACCACCACACCATTCCAACGTACCGGACAAGCAGCCAGAAGATCACCACTACGATTCACGGTCAGGAAGAAGGAAGTGACTGTCCTGAAAATTCACCACTATGTCTAAATAAAAGAAACTAAAAAAACTACAGAGTTTTCTGATATTATTCCTTAACTAACATATTATGGTAACAACATTAGCATAATATAGTACGTTAATGCTTCACACCTATGCCCAAACCTGGTATATGTATTTCCAACAACGGATACAGATACAAAAATACATCTCAAATATATTATAATATGATATACAAGACGTGACCAAGCAATTGATCGGAGGGGCTTATCCAACCAACCGTCTAGCTCAAGTAAGGGTCAAACAGGAGTGTTGCAAGTCATGTACTGCTCAAGCACATGGATTCCACTCTTAAGCATTGGAGGAAAACGGTTGCTGGAAGCAGACACGTAGTTAAATCCAAATAATTCTTAAAGAGAAACTGAATGTCTGCCTTGTGCATGGGAAGTGTACTTAGAGTTTATAGGGCCGGGTTAGCCCAGTCAGTAGAGCGTTCGGATAGAAACCACAAGATTCCTAGTTCGATACCCGCCCTCGCCAACTCAGCGTATGAGTAGCAGAGGAATCTGTGCGGTAAAGTAAGGAGTTGATGATAGATATGGCGCTCCATCTCAGACGCTAAAATAATCTCCTTTGTCTAGCGCTGGTGAAAAGGGGATAGACTCCCTCGCTGCATGGCTGATACCGACATTAGGCCGTCCCGACGACTTTACTTACTTTATATATATATATATATATATATATATATATATATATGCTTTTAAAAACATAAGAAAATTTACGTACCGATATATATACACATACAAAACATTTACGTACCCATATATACACATACAAAACCTCGGCCATCAGAACCTAAAATACATAAAATACATTAGTAATTTTCACCTTTAATTGTCAAAATTCCTAGCCAATAAGGCAATTAGAGTAACCTCGCTTGACTTTCACTTTGAACTAAGCCGGTAGCTATTTTGAAAGTCTCCGTGTGAAATAAACAAATCTTAGAAACTTTTTCGAAAACAATACAACTTCATGCTTTAACACAAACATATCATAAAATGTGTTCTTAATTACTATTAAGTTCATTTCAGACAATTTTATGCTATGAATTTAGAAAACTGACTTTCACTTTGAAACAAGACGGTAGCCATTTTGAAAGTGTCCGTGCGAAATATACAAATCTTAGAATCGTTTCGAAAACAATATAACTGCATGCTTTAACCCCAACATATCATAAAATGTGTTCTGATGTGTTTAGATAATGCGCACGCACAATTTTCTGCTAGGAATTTTAACAACTTAAGGTGAAGATTACCAATACATGAAGTTAGAATACGCATATTCACAAGGAAAGAAATCAAACATAAAAACTGCTACGTCACAAATATGACTAATACGCACAAAACATAAAAGTTCTTAAAATCGCCAGTGTGTGCATCCCCGTGAGCTTGCGTATTAAACAAACACGGAAGGGCAATTTGAAAAAAGCAAAAATCAGTGAAACTGGAAGATTATACCAATAAGACCAGGTGTGAGGTATTCAAATTAGTAAAAATAAGAGCAAGGATGCAAAGAAATGCCAAAATAAATTTATATCTGTACCAAGATATCCATTTATTACTATATATATATATATATATATATATAATATATAATATATATATATGTGTGTGTGTTCCCTGAAGAATTGCTACGGCATGAAACTGCAGTTGGAATATTTTATAGCATCCGCTTTTAAAAACGTATATATATATATATATATATATATATATATATATATATATATATATATTATAAAAAAGAATGTCAGCAAAATGGATTATGTTAAAAAAAAATTATCATTTTACATTAGCGACACATGTTTCAGATCATCTGATACCTTCTTCAGACTGAAGAAGATATCAGGAGATCTTAAACGCGTGTCGGTAATGTAAAATAATGATATAATTTTAAAAATCCATTTTGCGGAGCTTTTTTTTTTTTTAATAAAATGTTTAGTTTTCTCCCGTTGAATCCATAACAACACTTACATAAATATTCGAAGAATTTTAGTAGATACCACAAAAGCCATATACAGCACCAAAATAAAAAACAGACTTCAAATTCTAGTTCTCTGGGGTGTGTGGTGTACCCTATTACTGCCATTACTCCCTGGTCGCCTATGATCCGCAATTTTAGTACTTGCTAGGGTCCCACCTATGGGTTTAGATAAAAAAAAAATGAACTTAAAAAACGTGTTTAAAAATGCCTTTTGAATATCCAACAAGAATGAACAAAACAAAAAGGTCTTCGGTTGACATGGTGTAAAATCCAGCCCAGTCTGCCCTACTATTTACCCATAGTTGGAGGGAGAGAAGATCGATGCATACCTTTCCCAAGTTTATTAGCACAATGTGCAATGCAAACAGCCTCATCCAGGATTTGAACTCGAGTCACCGAATACAACCTAGCCATTACGCCACTCACCTCCAACTGCTAGTTTATATATGCGTGTAGGGTGTGTGTACATGTTCACTAATAAAAAAGGGTATATATATATATATATATATATATATATATAAAGATAAATCTAATGAGTCAGACGAACCTACTAAAAGTTTCGCTTAATGCTCTTCAGGGCTGAGATCTTAAGCGAAACGTTTAGTAGGTTCTTCTGACTCTTTAGATTTATCTTTATTATTTGCTCTACTTAGGTATTGAGCACTTTTTACTTATTAGCTTTAGTCTCCTGGCGGTTTTATATGAATATATATATCTTATATATATATATATGCATATAAATTGTTTTTTTCTTTTGGACAAAATATTGTACCAATGGATTATTTTTTGTTGGTACGATTATCTTTCCTTTTTTCCAAAATTTTTTTCTCCCAGGTTGATGTTTGGTAGTATATTTTTACAATCAAACTATTTGCTGTTTTTTTTCTCACCGCGAGGATTTACCAATAATTTTGTTATATTAAATTAATATATATATATATATATATATATATATATATATATATATATATATATATAAGGGAGAAAAATTGAAGTGAATCCGACAATTATGTTTATTGAGATGCCGACACGTGTTTCAACCAATGACAAACTCTTGGTCGTAACAGATGTCGGCATCTCAATAAATAATTTTTATCCATACAACATTTTCTTTCCATTTATCTTTCAGCACACACACACACACACACACACACACACACACACACACACACACACACACACATCTCCTTGATATCACTAGGAATTTTATTTACTTTTTTCCTTATTAAATTTGGTACTTAATATTTTACATTAGTCATGATTACTTAAATTTATATTTTGGTCAATTTATATATTTATAACTTTTTTAAGAATTTTATTTTTTATTTTGATCCTGGAAAAATTTTTTTGTTTATGAATAAGTTTTCATTTCTTCCAATTATCGAATGATATGCATTATAAATATTCACGAATTGTTTGCTTTTCTTAGGATAATTTGGTAAAATGGTAATTAAATATGATTTATTTAGTACTTTAATATTGGAGTGAATTTGTAATATGTCTGTTTTTATATTGTTCAATTAATTTAGTTTAATTTAATACATAATAGCTATGGTATGTTAATAGTATTGATATAATTAATAATAAATTATGAATATGTAGAAAAAGAATTTTTGAAGAGAATAATTTGTTAACTACTACGATAATAGTACTTTAATTTCTAGAATACCCATAAATTCTATTTCATCTCTATTGCATCCGACTATATTTAAGGTTGGTGATGACAAAATAAATAGTATTGAAACCATCTATATTAGCTTTTTACCCGATTCCTATATGTATTATTGAGGTAATTATGGATATTAACTTATTACAGACCTTTAAATATGAAATCTGATTTTGATTTAATAGTTAAAAAAGAATATTTGTAATAATTATGGTATTTTGCTAATTATTGATAATAATGATTATTGGCAATAATGATTGATATAATGATATGATTTACGATTAATTTTATAATATGTACTACAATTATCAATCACGAATTCCTTTAGATATAATTGTAATTAGTATTAAAGATATGGATGAGAATAATTTGTTGAATGGATGAAGACTATGGATTAAAATGGTTATAATGATTTGATAGTCTAATAGTATTAAAATTCTATAAGTATATCACAATAATGATTATCAACAACAACAACAACAACAACAACAACAATAATAATAATAATAATAATAATAATAATAATAATTACTGTAATAATTAATAATACTAATAATGGTAGATGTAATATTTGTAATGATAGTAATAATATGAATCTAATATTTCTATAATTTTGTTTGTGCTGTGATTATTGTTACTATTATGGGATGTCTCATTTAATAAATATATTGGAGATTATCTACTACAATTTTAATAATATAATAGTTTAATTATAATATGAATTCAATTCTTGGAAATTATTAATATGGATAATAGCTTATTTCTTTGATAGTATTAATTATTCAATAATAGTATTGTGAATTTTAATTGGTTGGTATAATTATTATAATTATTTTAATAATAATAATAATAATAATAATAATAATAATAATAATAATAATAATAGATTTTGAGATAAAAACGGATCACCTTATCCCAGCAAGAAGACCAGACCTAGTGTTGATTAACAAAAAAAAAAAAAAAAAAAAAAAAAAAAAGAACAACTTGTCAACTGGTGGATTTTGCAGTTCCAGCAGATCACAGGGTGTAGCTAAATGAAAATGAAAAAATGGACAAATACCTGGAACTTGCCAGAGAACTGAAATAGTTATGGAATATGAAAGTCAAAGTGATACCAATTGTAGTTGGTGCACTTGGAACGGTCTAAAAAGGATTGGAAAAGGGTTTGGAAAATCTGGAAATCAGAGGAAGGATTGATACCATCCAGAACACTGCACTACTGCAATCTGTCCGAATACTCAGAAGAGTCCTGGAGACCTGAGGAGACTTGCTGTCACTCAGACTCCAGTGAAAGACCATCAACTAACGCTGATGTGAAAACTCAAAATAATAATAATAATAATAATAATAATAATAATAATTTATTTATTCATGATTATTATAGTATTAAGATTAATCTGTTTATTTTTATATTTTTAAAAAAATTTTTATTTTAAATTTTAATTTAAAAAAAATCTTTTTATATTTTTATCTCTTTATATTTTTATATTAAATATTAGTTATATATTAATTTCTAACATAGATTAACTGGAAGATAAAAAACACTTTTTATCATTTAAAAGGTTTTTTTATAGAAAGTCTAGACAAAATATAAAAAAAATTTTTTGTGCTTTTTTACTTGTTATAAAAATATACATATACATATCTTATTTTGTTTTTTGAAAATGTCAGCTGAACAGAAAATTGTTTATACTTTGTATCTCTTTGTTAAAATTAGAATTTCATCCTTATACTTGCTGTCTGACCTGATTTTTCTGGTGAAACTGTCTTTAGGTGAATCCCTTCATTTTGTATTCTCCGCCCGAAGAGGCCACGCTCTTAAGGGTTTTAAAACATTTTGTAGAATTTTTTAAAAGCTTTTTGAGATTTTGGTCGAAATAAATTTATTATGGAATGACGGTTTGTTAAGTTTTTCTTTCTTTGAAAATTATATATATATATATATATATATATATATATATATATATGTGTGTGTGTGTGTGTGTGTGTGTGTGTAGGTAGGGGGTACGTACGAGTTCATTTATAAAAAACGGGAATAGATATGTCTATGTATATTTAAAGAAACATAGAGGTTAATTGGGAAGATGTGAATAGATTCTCAATAGATTTTCAGAAATTTAATCAAAAGGTGTGTAGTCGGTGTTTTTTCTTTCAACGAAAACTTTTAAAATTAGACTCTCCCCTCCTGCCCCCGCCGATCAGTTGATCCACCGCGTTCCGTGTGTTTTGTTGGACGTTGTTTATTAATTACCATAAAATCGTGATTTTTAACAAATGACAATCTGTTTCTCATTGCCGCCACTGATCCAATTAGCATTTAACATGTGACATCCAACACACTCCGGATTAGACTATTTTTGTCGGCTGACGCACACTGTATCTGTGAGAAGCATCTCACAAGATATATTTCATCTTGTGGTTATATCAAATGGAAACTGTTCCCATAGGGAACAGGTTTTTTGTTTTGTTTTGTTATTGTCTTAAGGTTCTCTATAGGCGATAACCAGTTTTGAAAACATTGGGTTAATGCGTAGGCTTGAACCCTTGTATAAAAGCTAACGGATTTCAATGAAAATGTTATAGTCTCCTTTTCGTTAGAGAACCGATTGCAAGTTTCAACAGAGGTAAGTAATCTTCAATTTTTCATTGTTCCCTGATCCTACCATTGAGCCAAGGAAACTGATCATCATCACAGGATGCAGTTTACTGTCATACCGTACTCATTTATTTTTGGTGGAGGAGGGGGGCTAAACCCATTTGTAGACGTATTCTATGACCCGCCAACAGGTCGAATATCTTGTTAGTTGAATGGTTATCTGTATAATTGTATGTATCAAATTCTTTTATATGTTTATTCAAACAGCAATAACCTTTTAAAAAGAGAATAAATCAATATCCAGCCCAATTTTTAATTGATTGAAAATTCTGTGTAGTCTTCATTTTGTTTTTGAACATCATTTTTATTCAGCCAATTTCTCGATATATACTGGAAATATCTATGACATACAAACCAGACTCATTCACTCCTTCCTAAATAGATGCACCAATATCATCACGAACTGTTGTTAACTAAGAAATACAAATTTGAATATTGTAAAAAAAGTAAAGTCGTCGGGGCGGCCTAAAGTCGGTATCAGCCAATCAGCGAGGGAGTCTATCCCCTTTTCACTAGCGCTAGACCAAGGAGATTATTTTGACATCTGAGATGGAGCACCACACCTACCATCAGCTCCTTACTTTACCGCACAGATTCCTGTGCTACTCATACGCTGAGTTAGCGAGGACCGGAATTAAACTAGGAACCATGTGGTTTCCAGCCGAACGCTCTACCGACTGAGCTAACCCGGCCCTGTACTCCTTCCTAAATAGAAGAATCAATGTCGTCATGGACCGCATTTACAACGGGGACTCAAGTGATTCATGAGTTGACTAGTTGAAATATAGATACTTAACTAGTAATATCATTTATCATGACTGAATTTTAGGGGTCACCTCATCGTGGTGTAATGGTTAGGAAGCTTGGAATTCCTCCCCCTATATGCCTCATAATTGCAGCATTTTGCTAAATTTGATCTATGCTTATTTTCGTTTAAAGAATTTATTCAAATGTCTCTAAAAATACATGTTCTCTGTAGATCACTGAAGTTTAGCAGTGATAAAACTACTCATTACTTAGATCAGTATTTTTCAAACTTGTTTTTTTTTACTTCGACTCACAGTCAGAACAACAATTTGAATTGTGACTCATTAAAACTAAGTGTAATGCTATTAAATGGACAAAGAACAAAATCAGGAAATGCTCCCTTTGTAGTCACTTCCTAGACTTTGGAATGTACATTACACTATCTAAGCTTAAAATAGTGCATTTATTTTCATTTTCATTTTCTTATTTATTTTCGCGATCCATTGTTATTTTACGACCCTATTTATTAATTTCGTGATCCGCTGAAGGGTCGGGACCCATAGTTGGAAAACCCCTGATTGGCCACTTAAGAACAGTAGGTACTGAGACAAAGGTACTAGATCAGCCAAAGCTTACTAAAAACAAAGATTGGTGTTTGTAATTTATTTTACCTTTGAATGTTATATAAAATTGTATTCTTTGTATTATCTGTTCGGAGGGGTTGGGTAAATACATAAATTCAAAATCAGTAGGTAAAGGGTTAAGATATATAGGGGCAGACTGGGCTCTTTAACCTTGGTTCGGCAACCAGCCTAGGAGAAGAAAAACACTGAATTTAAACCTGTTAAACTCCGCTTTAGAAAGGGAGTGTGTGTCGCATCCTGCACATGCGGAGGGGTTGGGTAAATACATAAAACCGTAGGCAAAGGATTAGGATATATAGGGCAGAATGGGCTATTTAACCTTGATTAGGCAAACAGTCTGTGAGAAAGAAAACTTTGAATTCAAACCTGTTAAAGTCAGTTTAAGAAATGGAGTGTGTGTCGCATCCTCCACGTGCGGGAGTCGGGTTGTGTAAATGCATATTTAAAAAAAAAAAACGACAGTAGGTAAAGGGTTAAAATATTTCGACATAGAGGGACTCAGTGAATTGTACTTAAATAGACATTTGTCTTTTAATATTGATTATTCGATGATGGAGGAAATGAACTGAAGTAAAACAAGAACATTTTTGGCAATAAGAAAAAATAATGATACATATTAAGAGATTGATTATCGATGTATTTGTCATTTATTGAATAAATACAACGCATTGGTTGACAACTTACTTTTTTTGGTTTGTTTTAATGTTTGACTCTTAAGACGGTAATTTCCGTTGCTTACTAAATACTTTTTCCCAATATCTCTCCTTATCAACACACACACACACACACACACACACACACACACTCGAACACACACACACACTCGAACACATACAAACAAACACACATGCATACACACACACGCACAAGCACACATGCATACATAGACACACAAAACACCTGCACATACACTCACACATGCATACAAACATACACACATGCCCAAATATTCAAAGTAGATTTTGGCAGCAATTAAACATTATTCGTCTCTGGTCTAAAATTATATATATATATATATATATATATATAATATATATATATATATATAGTGGGTAATATGGGTGCTATTTTTAACAAGATAGTGCTCATATCATTGATAGAGGTTTATATTTGAGTTAAGTAGCGTGGATATGAAGTCAACACCTGGTTACTGACAATTTCTCACCTATGTGATCTTCAGACCAAAACCTGAAAGTCGCATAGGCAAGAAACTGTCAGTAACCAAGTGTTGTCAACGCTACCTTAACTCATATATATATATATATATATATATATATATATATATATATATATATATATATATATGAGAAGTAAATACACAAATTATGTGTTTTGATATGCCTTTTTTAGCCGACAACATTTGGGAGAATATGTGTTTAATTGAAGTCGTACATAATTTTGAAAGTTAATTAATAATAATTAATTAATTAGGCGGGAATACCTATTCAAATGTAAGGCTAAACAAATCGAGAAAAATCAATCTCTGTATGTAAATTTCGGCCTATTAGGCCTCATCAGCAGGCGGTCTTCCTATCTATAGCTCTGCTGATGAGGTCTAATAGGCCGAAATGTACATACAAAGATTGATTTTTCTCGATTTGTTTAGCCTTACATTTGAAAAGGTATTCCTGCCTAATTAATTAATTATTAATTAATTAACTTTCAAAATTAGGTACGACTTCAACTAAGCACATATTCTTCCCAAAATATATATATATATATATATATATATATATTTTGGGAAGAATATGTGCTTAATTGAAGTGAAATGAAATAGACACACACATACACATATATATACACACACACACACACACACACAAACAAACACACACATACGCATATATATATATATTATATATATATATATATATATATGCGTATGTGTGTGTGTGTGTGTGTGTGTGTGTGTGTGTATTTCATTTGTTTGTTTTTAATTTCTTGTGTAATATATTTTTAGAATGATAGAGATGATATTGTAGTTAATGATTCAAATTTTAGTGATAAAGTTTGCCTAATGGTTTCCAATTTTCGCTTACTGTGTTTTGTTTTTAAATTCTCGAACTATTTGGAAAGGTGAGGGGAGTACAGCTGGTTATTAGGAAAAGATTTGGTGGCAATAAATATAATAACACATATTAGGGATTGATTATCAATTTATTTGTCATTTATTGAATAAATATGATGCATTGATTGACAACTTAATTTTTTTTGTTTTGTTCTACCGTTTGACTCTTAAGACGATAATTTTCGTCGCTTACTAAAAAGTACTAAAGAGTTTTTGTTTTTAAATTCTCAAATTATTTTAAAAGGTGTAAGAATGAACAGCTCGTTATTTGATATTGTACCGATGATTTTTTTTTTCATTGTCTATCAATCAATGTGTCTCGTATCCGGTGAATTTCGCTCATAAATATATTTCCCTCTTTTATGTTCTGACAGATCAAAATGGCAGCCATATTTTCCGCAACGACATCACTCATCGCTGGTAAGTGTTTTCCGTTTCCGGTTTGTTCAGTTCTCTTTAAACAATAAACATTATTCGCCGACTTTTGTTTTATAGACAACTTTGATTTTGCCGATTAGAGGTGTGATGATTATCGTTGTAGGCAATCGACACGGCGTGACGAGTTCAAATCTTGTTTGCATTTCATATAGAGCTAATACCTTTGGGAAAGGTATGAATTCAAGCACTCTCCCTCCAGTCGTAGTAGAGTAGACGGGGCTCTTTAATCTTGACTTGGTATCCAATCTAGGAAAAGGAAAACTCTGAATTCAAACCTGTTAAACCTCGCTTAAGAAATTTACCTTATATCGCATCCGTAGGAAATGGACTCGTCGACCCGAGTTCAATTCCTCGACGAAGCTGTTTGCATTTCACATCGCGCTAATACCATTGGGAAAGGTATGAATCCATTTCTCCCTCCAGCTATGGGCAAATAGCAGGACAGACTGGGCTCTTTAACCATGGCTAGGTAACCAGTCTAGGAAAAATTCTGAATTCAAGCCTGCTGAACTCCGCTTAAGAAATTGACCATGTGTCACATCCTGCTCGTGCGGAGGGGTTGGTAAATATATACATCGCATCCTGCTCGTGCGGAGCTTGTATATATTATATATATATATATATATATATATATATATATATATATATGTGTATGGTTGGCACTAGTATACTAGAAAATAGTAATAGTAATCCAACGTACAGTGTATTAGAGAGTGTGCTCAAATCTGTGATAGAGCGTTATAGTTCAATGAGAAATCAAAAATAATAAAAGTTTTTGCTTTATTTAATTACGGGAACGGTATTACAACCACGGTTTCTTGCTGAAAGCATTCATCAGTAAGACGAAACGGTTCCAATTTACACAATTTACACAATTTCTGTCATTTTCAAAGGAACCGTTTCGTCTTACCTGATGAATGCTTTCAGCAAGAAACCGCTGCTTGTAATACCGTTCCCGTAATTAAGTAAATAAAAGCAAAAACTTTTATTTGTTTTGAGTTCTCATTGAACTATATATATAATATATATATATATATATATATATGCTCGTGTAATTACCGTGGTTTAAGACCAATTATTTACCTAAAAACTAGGGGTCGTTCATTATACGAGATGCAAGCTAACATAGCAGATTGATAGGCGTTGTTAATTACACGTAATCTATACATATATAAAGGACAGTTGTATGTAGGTATATCCGGAGGAAACTACAAAAATAAAACAATTAACCACAATATAAATATATGTATACATTCACTATCCCCAGAGCTTGCTTTTTGTACAAAAATGAAGGTTTTAATCATATCTGGAAAGATATTTAAAAATTAGGATTTCAATAGTAAGAAAAAGGAAAGTCACTGGTTGCATTCGTGATTAAAACATAAATCAATTATCTAAGTCCAAAAAATTAAATGGATCTGCGAGACTAACTTTTTATTATACCCCTCTACGCAGCAATGCCGGTAGCAGATTCTAGTATATGATAAAATACATTTTTTTAATAAAAATTGAGGTCGTCGATGTCGTGCATTACTTGATTATATATGATAGCTAATAAAGCTAATCAATGGAATGGATTGTTGGGCTATTTTATGCCAAAGACGTTTTATGTTTTAGTCATTCTGATGGAGTACTCAATTTTTAAACACTTCTAAACACATTTTTCCCCTATTTTGAGCGATAGATGGGACCCTAACAGGTACAAACACCGGGTCAGAGTGGACCTGAGAGTACTGGTGATGAAGGGGTAATGCATATTCCTCAGAGCTCAAAATTGGTACTTCACCATCAGATAGTTTTAACGTCATTCCCAGGACATGAAGACCCTCAGCCACCGTATTCTAGGCACCCATATGATAAAAGGGTTCGTTGCCATAAGAGCAATAGGGTTGGGACAATCATATAGTTACTTATGCGGTTTGAAAATGTCTAGCCTTAAGTAATAGCCAAAGTAGAGTGGCATGTCATGCGACTGCCAACTGGGATCTTGACCCTCTGCAGAGTACATTGTGTATTCTTAGCTCAAGCCGACTGGCTAAAGCTATATAGTAAGTTTCACTTAAATATGGATAAATATATTGGTAAGCATTAATAATGTTTTTTTTAAGTTTGGAAATTTAATTATTTTTTTTTAGAATTAGTAATGTCTGCAGGAACATGCTCCCGTTGTACAAGGGTGTCAAAAAAGTATCGAGATTATTTTACTTTTTGACACACCTGAAAATAAGTTTCATTCATTCTTCATTTACCTTGGTAAATACAGCTTAAACTTATAACTTTTTTTACACACCTTGCATTCTGAAAAAAATTAATGAATAGGAGTTTTTTACACACTTTTGTATTCTTACAACTCCATTCCTTGTGGAGAGCATTCTCTTTCCTTGGGTTAGAACAATTTTACGCTTAAAATCTTCCCTGTGCCAATAGGTGTGCCATACCAAATTTGATAGCACTACTCAAACCGTCTATACAGAAGGACAGACTAACATAACTTTCCCAATACTGAATAGATTAATAATTTCTTCATCCATTTTTTTGCAGTGCTTCATCTTTGTTCAACCAGATAACAGTCAAGGAAGTAAAGATTGTCTTTTAACACAGTTTTCATTATTTCTATTTTGTTTTGTAGTTTATATCATACAGATCGTAATCCCCAAAATTAAGCGCCTCGAAAATATTTATAAATCACAAGAATGTTATACATCATTTAAAGTTCGTAACATTATTTTTCTACATAATCCGCTCAATTCAGGACGATGCTATTATTTCCACCTGCACAATTACCCAACCTGTTGCTACTCATACGCTGAGGATGGCGGGACCGAATCGAACTCAGACCTGCATTCCAATGCAGATCCTTCTGCCGACTGAGCAAACCGGCTCCTTTATTCTAAATGCAACCAAATTATGATATCATTGTGTTCTTTTTGTAAATTCCTGCGTTAAGAACTATGTTACTTATTATACTGCAATATATCATTGATTCCGCACATCGAGCGAGTAGCTATCCATACAAGTAGCAACAATAACAGTGTGCCCCATATGCAACACCTATGTGGATAATGAACATCGGTGACATGGTGATACGTCGGAGGAATGGACTAAGGAGAATATCCTTGGAGCTGATATGCCTTGAGGAGCCGCATGGGGGACTTATTACATATGGCGATGGGA